>PISX010020421.1:0-35866 GCA_004024625.1 Mellivora capensis | reverse complement strand
GATAAGCTATCTAGCTGATTTCCTGCTACCTGATGTCGTCTCAGCCTGCTACTTCTCTGCCATCTTGACCTAGAATGTAGGGTATTTTTTAGGTAGGGAAATTACTGGTTAAAAAAAGTTAACTTTTTTTTTTTAAATTTTTTTAAATTTCACTTCTTTTCAGTGTAACAGAATTCGTAGTTTTACAACACACCCAGTGCTCCATGCAATGCCTGCCCTCCATAATACCCACCACCTGGCCCCTTCAACCTCACCCCCCCCCTTCAAAACCCTCAGGTTGTTTTTCAGAGTCCATAGTCTCTCATGGTTCATCTCCCCCCCAATTTCCCTCAACTCCCTTCTCCTCTCCATCTCCCCATGTCCTCCGTGTTATTTGTTATGCTCCGCAAATAAGTGAAACCATATGATAATTGAATTTCTTTGCTTGACTTATTTCGCTCAGCATAATCTCCTCCAGTCCCGTCCACGTTGCTACAAAAGTTGGGTATTCATCCTTTCTGATGGAGGCATAATACTCCATGGTGTATATGGACCACATCTTTCTTATACATTCGTCTGTGGAAGGGCATCTTGGTTCTTTCCACAGTTTGGCGACCGTGATATGTCTCCAAAGGCAAAAGTTAACTTTCTTAAAGTGGTCACTGTTTTCCGGGCATTCTGCTGTGTGCTTTTTACCAATGTTCTCTCATTGCTCTCAGTGTTTTGATGAAATAGATGTTATTATTCCCACGTTACAGATGAAGACTTGAAATGCACCTACAAAGTAATGAAATCAGAAATCTCTGCACCTGGGTCTCTAACTCTATAACCCATATGGTATATATTTTTTCTCTGTTGGTCTGTCTTATTTAGTTATTTAAAAATACTGATTTTTTCCCCTGATTATAAAAGTAGAATGTACAGAAGAGCATCAATATAAAGATAGAAGTCTGCTGTATCTGACATTTGTGAGGTGTACTGTTCAGTATGTTAGCCACCACTTGAAATGTGACTAGTCTGAAATGAGTTGTGCTATAAATGCAAAATACACACCATATTTCAAGGACTTTGTATGAAAACAATGTAAAATGTCTCAATATTTTTTAAATTGATTATGTATCAAAATGGTAATATTTTAAATATATTTGGTTAAAATCTATTACTAAAATTGATTTCACCTGTTTCTTTGTACTATTTTAATGTGGCTATTATAAAACTAGAAATCACATGTGTGGCTTGTACCATATTCCTGCTGGACAGCACTAATCTATAGGACATACGCCAAGTCTTTTTCCTACTCATTGACATAAAATAAAAATTATTGTATTATACTCACTGTTTTATAACCTGCTTTTTCACTTAAGAGCATTTTCTAATGCTGTTAAATGTTTTTACATTATATCATTTTAAACTACTAAGTAGTATTCTATCACACTGAATATAACATTTATTTAACAAATTCCTTATTTTTTAAAAAAATTTCTTTATTTGAGAGAGAGAGGGGGAGAGAGATTGAGAGAGTGAGTGGGAGGAGGAGCAGCAGGAGACCCATACTCCTTTCAGAACAGGGAGCCCGATGTGGGACTGGATCCCAGGACTGTGGGAACATGACCCTAACTATAGCAGACGCTTAACCAGCTGAGCCACCCAGGTTCCCACAAATTCCTGAACATCAAGGTTATTTTCAGTATTAATTACGCAATGAATACTATTGTATTTAACTCTTTATCGGTATCTCAGTTTACTTATTAGGAAAAGTTCCTAGAAACAGAATTATTATAAAGGTTTTCAACATTTTTAATTAAGGCTTTTGGTAACTATTGCCAAGTTGCCCCACAGAAAAGCTGTACCATTTTATACTCCTAATACCAATGTTTAAGAGTGCTCGTTTTTGAGGATACTTGCAAATGACATATCTGATAAAGGATTAGTATCCAAAATGTATAAAGAACTTACACAGTTCAACACCAAGAAACAAAATAACCCAATTAAAAATGAGCATGAGACATGGAAAGGTATTTTTCCAAAGAAGACAGACAGATGGCCAACAGATACATGAAAAGATGCTCAGTATCACTCATCATCAGGGAAACGCAAATCAAAACCACAATGAGATATCACCTCACACCTGTCAGAATGGTTAAAAGCAAAACATAAGAAACAACAGATGTTGGCAAGGATGTGGAGAAAAAGGAATCCTTGTGCACTTTTGGCGGGATTGTAAACTGGTGCAGCCACTGTGGAAAACAATATGGATGTTCCTCAAAAAATCATAAATAGACCTACCATATGATCCAGTAATCACATCATTGGATATTTACTCAAAGAATATGAGTGGGATATATGAAGGGACATATGCGCCCCTATGTTTATTGCAGCATTATTTACAATAGCCAAATTAGGAAGTAGCCCAAGTGTCCATTAATTGATGAATGGATAAAGAAATGGTGTATGTATACAGCGGAATATTACTCAACTATAAAAAGACTGGAATCTTGCCATTTGCAACAACATGGATGGATCTAAAGAGTATTACGCTGAATGAAATGAGTCAGAGAACAACAAATACCGTATGATTCACTCATATGTTGAATTTAAGAAAAAAAGAGATAAACCAAACCAAACCAAACAAAAAACACAATCTAACTTCTCACCTCCAGAGGACAAACTGATGGTTATCAGAGAGGAGATGGTGGGGGATGGGTGAAACAGGTGAAGGGGATGAAGAATGCACTTATCATGACTTATGATGGGCACTGAGTAATGTATAGAATTGTTGAGTCACTGTGTTGTATGCTTGAAACTAATACAACACTGTTGACTATACTGGAATAAAAAAAAAGTGCTCATTTCTCTCAGTGGTGTACTTCATTTTTGTGAAGGGATTTCACTTAGTTCCAGAGAAACAGAAAGCTACATAATTTCTTTTGAAAAATGAAGGGTTATTCTTTGGAAATAATTTATATTTCTGAGAATCTTTTAGTCTATGAGGTTTAGTTACTCTGAATTACCATGCTGCTTAACATTGTTTTTAAGCTGTATCTTCTAAGTGAACAATCAGTTAACTGTATACTTTCTAGGAGCGTAACCAAATATAATCCCATATAATGGATTCCATTTGATGGTCCCTGAAATGTATTTAGAATAAGAGATTTTTTCAGAGATCTATTTTTGGTTTTAAGCAACTGCTTTCTTTTCTTTTTGTGTCAGGTCTATTCAGTGGTTAAGTTTTTTTTTTTTTTTTTTTCTGTACTTGAGAGCAAAAATGTCAGAAAAATCTCCTTGTGTTACATGCAAAATAAACTGAACTCCACTGGAGTTCATGGGCTGCCTGACTGGTATTTACACCAGTGGGTTCATTGAATAGCAGAACATGCTGTTTCTGTCATATCAAATTTGGGTCAATCTGATACACATGCCTAATAGCCCTGTTGTTTCAGTAACTCTGAATTACTCTACCCCACATTTCTCATAGTCAAGACTGGAAGAAGATACATCACAGGTGTGACTCCTCTCTTCCCGCACTTCTCCCTGTTGTTTGCCGGGGTTCAGGCTTCCCACGTGAATAATGTGAGCCTGGGTTGGCAAACACCACGTGCTAATGGTGTTCCATGTGAACTCAGTCATCACAGGACGGAAAGATCAAGTGTGGCAATGCATTATCCTTGCTGGCTTTGTTTTCAGTCTGACTGCCTTATCAGTGTTCTTGTTTATCTGGGACACTTGCAATTAAAACCGTCCTTTTAAGGTAGAGTTAGGGGAAAGGGGACACTCTTTCTAAAACAAAATGCTAATGACAAAAGGGATTTTTAAAATAGTGTGGTCACTGGGTGGGGGTGTGTGTGTGTTTGTAATTACGACCCACTTATAATGGACTCAACTGGTTTGGGGTTTCCTAATGATTTTGTTGTGACCAGATGTGACGAACAAATATTTTAAGATATACTTTAGCCAAAGTTAAAGTTTGTGATAGTAAACTTTAACAGGGACCTAAAAACCACATATGAAAGAAATGTTTTTTTCTTTAAGTTCCAACCCCTGACTGAATATGTAGCATATAAATATGTGTTGCTTACCTAATTTGCGGTCCTTCATAGTCTTGTGACTTATTTCTCTTAGGAATTAATTTTATCTGGCTGTGATTTTTCTCTATGTGTTTTCCTTTCAGATACATGCTGATAACCAAAATCTAGGAGAGAAAAATGTGTACCATGTCTCCTTAGTTATTAGCATAGGAAAAACTAATTGAGGTTATGCGTAGGATAAAATTGGTGTTTATGCAGTAAGGAGTAGACGGATGGTAGAGTCTAATTAGCAAGTAAGAAAACTTTCCATATGCTAGCAGGAGAGAGCTCTTGTCAGTGGTGTTGCAAGACTCTTAGAATATCAGAGCCTCTTATTTTCTCCTTTTGCCTATGGTTGTTAACTAATTAATCCTCCAATCTTAGACATAGTACTTTCTGGGATGATAAACACTGAAAACGTTTAGCCACAGGATAATATTGGCAAAATCCATAAACACACTAATTTTTATATCCATGCCTGTAAGAGATTTTCTTTAGTATGTATGTGGTAGGGAATAAGTGAAAACAGTAGATATTTTTAACAAAGATGGCCAATAAATTTATACTAGCTGTACTGAATTAAGTTTTAATAGGAACAGAAAAAGTGTGACAGCTTAAATCATCTTAAATGGGGTACAGAGTTAAGTATTTCTGTATTTATTAGTAAAATAGAGTAAAGCCTCAAGAAACAGTAGAAAATTAGTACAATATGTTAGTAAGGACTAGGAAGATGTAGAATTTCTTCCTATTTCTATGAAAAAAGATACTTTAACAGTACTTTTGTGTCAGTTGATTTGCTCATTTTATTATAGATCTTTAACATTTTCAGATATAATTTATAACCTTTGTAATTTTGTCAAAATAGGGATAACAGAGGGATTTTAAAGTGGGGATATGAGGGGTGCCTGGGTGGCTCAGTAGGTTAAGCCTCTGCCTTCGGCTCAGGTCATGATCCCAGGGTCCTGGGATCGAGCCCCGCATCGGGCTCTCTGCTCAGCAGGGAGCCTGTTTCCCCCTCTCTCTCTCTGCCTGCCTCTCTGCCTACTTGTGATCTCTGTCTGTTGAATAAAAATAAATAAAAACCTTTAAAAAAAAAAAGTGGGGATATGAATTTTTTTTTTCTAACAAATGTACCTAGGCAAGTTTTTGGTTTAGTGACTATATCTCGCTTTTTAGAAATCAGTGGTTTCTCTTGGCTTATTTTTGTGATCAGTAGTGACTATTCAAGTCACTATTTACTAAGTGCCAAATAGTCATTCATTCACACATACATTTAAAAAAAAAGTGTATAAACATCTACCATGTGCTTAATTAACACTGTCAGTTTCAGTGAGGGATGTTGTTAGAAACAAGTTGTTGTACCTCCAGGGAGTTTACAATCTCAAGGAGAGAGAAGACATTACAGGGATTGAATAATACTGAACTGAGTTAAGAGAGCAATGGGAGAGTTAATGAGTAGACTGAACAGGAAAGAGGAAGAAACGGCTATGGGTTGGGCTAGTCAGAAAAAAATAAGTTGGAAATGGAGGCATGAAATTCATGAGCAGCTTTGCGTAGCTTCCATAATCTCTATGAATAGTTGGTTCTAGAATTCCTCTACTCCGACCCTTTTATTTTGCTGACAAGGTAATTGGGGCGCAAAGAACCTAAGAAGCTTGTCTGAGGTACAGTCAAGTGGTGGGTGACATGGGGCTGTAACCCACTTTCCCAGAGCACTGGGCCCGGGTGCTTTCTATTAGTGATTTAAGAGATGGGCTAGTGGACCAGCTCAGACGTTTGCTCTTAATCTTTCTTTTGTTGTTACCCCTTCTCTCAGGTTTTCAAAATTTTAAGTTCGGAGTTTATATTTCTGATTTCTGACTCCCAAGTGCTGCAGTGTTTACTGTGGAAAGATGTGATCATTTGTGTGCCACTGAAACCGCTTGAAAGCATGAGGTTGAACAAAGATAAAAATGGCTGCACTAATGCTTCAGCAAGGCTCTATTTTAAAGTAACCTTTTCCCTCTCTTCTGCAAACCTTCCCTTCCCCCCTCTTAGCCTTGTTTTAGATACCCGTACCACCCGGAAAATGAACAATGAGGCTGGAAGCAGGTACACAGTTCATGTCGAAACTGGCTAGATCGTGTATTTCCCAGTGAAACCTCCCTCCCTTGCCCCCCAACCCTAACCCCTTCTTCCTGGTAGGCTTACAGTTTTTGAAGGCCAGAGCCTGCTGCACCCTCCTTTGCCCCGCAAAGCAATGAAGCTATTGTTCCTCTTTATCCCAAACTCTGTCTTCACGTTATATTTTGGCTCCCAAGCTTGGGGGTTGGTTTTCGACAACACCGTTTTGCTGTCCTATGTAAGTAATTTTCATGTAAGGTAGCCTGAACTTGCAGTTTAGAGTAGGGATATGTAAGACAAAATGTTTTTGGGTTTGTCACCCCCTACCTTATCCTTTACCTGTCATGGCCCTAATGACCTCTGTGTTCCCCCTCTGTAAAGAAATCTTTCAACAACTCTCATACATGCCCGAGTGTGGGTTTTTTTTATTTCATTGTTGTTGTTTGTTTGTTTGTTTTGACAAAGCCTACCAGGAAAGCAGTGTTTGAGAAGTTTAGTCTGGCTTCCAATCTCGGGCTTTATCTTTGAAATTTTGCACACTGAGTTAAAATATTGCTACATTTGTGGCCTGGGATCGTCCTTGCTAATTCCATATGAAACAAGAGTGCCAAAGAACTCTTAGAACTCCCCTTGTGAATTTGCTTGGTGAGCAGTTCTGGACTTGGCGTTTTAATCTCTCCATCAGGATCAACGTGATCCTGCGTTAAAGCCAAGGTCAAGTGGGATAAGCAGTTGAACTTTCTCCTTTGTCTTGCATGCTCGTTGAAACATGTAACCTTTCTAGGCTTGATTTCTGCTTTGGAGGGGAATTTGAAGTCCAAGCAGATGTTTCTTTCCTTCTTTCGAAAACCTCTTTTCATTTGACTAGGCATGGTGTCAAAGAAGCAATTGGGGGTAGATTAGGTAGAAGGTGGAAGGTCAGTGTTTTCTTTGTTAATATTGCAAAATAAGAGGGTTTTGTGTTTGTTTATTTTTGTGTTCTGCCAATTGGGCCACTGAGAGTAAGTTGTAGATTCTGAAGACATAGATTTCCTTCATGGGTCCACAATGGCTGTGGAGTCAAGGTAAGTGAAGAAGACAGCCCGGCAGCCATATGATCCCTCTGAGTTGGCAGAAAATTAAAAACCCCATGAGCAATGAGCTGCCACCTTTTAAAGCTTTTTCCTCTAATACAGTCAATGTAAATGACTCCCTTCTTCCACAAAATGCTCTATTTTTATTTTTTTTATTTCTAATAAGCTGTGAATAAAACAGTAGCTAAGCTGCTGTTCTTCTTATGCAGTCCTATGTTTTCTTAAATGAACCACCATGGATGCATTATCTTTCATTACAAGCGACATTTATGGCCAGCTTTATGGCCCCTGTCATTTCACATGGCTCACTAACAAGCCCCTTAAAATAACTGTCCTTTAATGACCTCAGTGATTGGCCTTCTGCTTTAGAACAGCGTGTGGGACAGTCTATCAACTGGCTGTGGTGTTTGACAGCAGAATACCTTGCACTCAGTTCTGCCTTTTTCTACCCAGACGTAGTAGTCTAAACGTCAAATTCATATTTTCCATCAAGACTGCGGATAATGGCAAATCATTGTCTGGCTAATTTTGTGAACACAAAACAACAAGAACAACAACAAAGAGTGGTGGGCACCTATAAAGACTCTAGAATATTATGGTTGGAAGGAAACTGTGAATGGTTGTTAGGTATCACAGCCAACAGTCACTGCCACATCTGGGGAAAACATAAGTGTGCCTGAATTATTCTGCTAATCGTTTCTTCTTGTTTTGCCCTTGTCTAGGAGCCAGAATTAGCTTTCCATCCTTTTGTCATTAACTGGGAGCACTGCTAATTTTTTGACCGAGTAGATGGCATAATGTAAATACGAGGCAAAAGATGGGTTTTCAATCCTCACTGCACATAGAAAATACTGTTGTCTAAGCCCCAATTCCCTGGCTTCTGATTGAATTGGTCTTGTGCTGAGGGGAGAGAAGGATGCATTGATTTCCTTTTAAGAGATTCTTAGATCAATGTCATGGACCACAGCTGAGAACCGAAGTACCCAGAGGCCCTAGAGGTTACTATAGCTGTTGTGGGGCCTTTCAGTTGGCAAAGGTAAATTCTCCATTCAGGAAAAAAAAAAAAAAAGAGAGAAAGAAAAAGAAAAGAGAAAAAAAAAGAAAGGACAACAATCACTTCTTTTTCACTGTATATTCCACTGCATAGTTATATATTATAAAAACTTTTGATGAAACTAAAATTAATCCTGTGTTTATTCTTCACAAAAAGTGTATAGTGACATAAATAGCTGTTTTCACTGAGGGTTTGCTTTTGGACCAGGACTGCAAGTTATGAATTTGTAGAGAATTTTTATAAATATGAACAAATAAATTCCCTTTTTTGCCTTACCTAATCTGAGTTGCTTCTGTCTCTTATAGTCAAAAGATCTGTGTCTTTTGACAGGACAGAAAAAATGTTATAGGAACTATTGCAATGTTATTATTACTTAGTCACGACCTTAGAGGTTTCAAACGTCTTTCTCTTGTTTGAGTGTTTTATACTTTTTAAGCGATTTTGAGTTAAGCATGTAGATTTCCTGCTATCATTTGGAATCATGTATTTCTAGCTGGACCATAAGCTCCTTGAAGGTGATTTAATGTCTTTTGATTTTTTTTTTTTTTTTTTGGTACCTTGCAATGTGTAGCATAGTGCTTGGCCCACAGTAAGCACTTAATAAATACTTCTCAGTTGACTTTTCAGACCAAGGAAGAAGAGAAATAAATAGCCACATAATATAAGATACAGAGCTAGCTCAGCACCCATTAATGAATGTGGCCTTCATAAGGCTGAGAAGAATTAAAAAAAAAAAAAAAGAGCTATCCTGAACTCTTGTTATAGATTTAAGGACTCAGAGACAAAAAGATCTGGAATGAGATCATGAGCTGAATAAGATGCTGAAAAGGTATAAGAAATTCTGATTTTTTCTCAGTTAGCTAGTTTTCAGTGCAGACTTTACAGTCTTTGGCTGCCTGGGAGTGATCACAGTGCAGCCTGGTACCAAAAGCATTGGGCTCTGGACCCAGAAACACTCAGGTGTCAAATCTTACCTCTGCCATTCACTAGCACCATGACCTTGAATAAAGTACTTAGTGATTTTCATAGTCTGCTTTATAATGAGGGATGTTCTAATTCAGCTCCTTACATTTACGTAGAGATAACATGGTCTAGCAGAAAGAATGTACAGCTTCTGATGCCCTGGATTCAAATCTCAATGACAAAGCCAATGAGAAATTGTAAAGGGATGCCCAAATGTCGTCATAAAAAGGGAGAGCATTCCTATTTTCTAACTTAGAAAGTCTGTAAGTAGCGGGGGCTAGAGCTTAATCATTTCAATTCAGTCCAGCGATGGTAAGCATTCTATTGTAGATGTGATAGTGTAGGTCCCATTCAGTGTAGTCTGTCTTTATCATGGTGTTAAAGGGAATAAACATAAAGCTCAGAAGTGTCTTTGGCTGCATAGAAATAGGGATGGCAGAAACATCTAGAAAGAACATTACGATCTTATAAATGACATCAAAATTCTCACTTGGGCATCGTGACCCAGGAAATTATCCCCTTATTTGAAGGTAATTACCTGCCTTGTGGCTGACATGTTTATAACGTAAACCCAAAGTATTTAGTTTCCATTTGTTTTTGTTTAGGTTGGTTTTTCCATTGTCTTGCCCTGGGTCTAAAGAAAGCCCACACATAATAGGAATGGCATGGAGCTATTTTAAAAACTGTGGCCAGAGGAGCTCGAGCTAAACTGCCACTGCAGAAATAAACAGATCTACTTGTATGACTTGACTTTAACAACAGTGGGGCCCACAGAAGGCCTCCCACCTGATCCAGGCATTACTGCCTCTTGTCCTGCCTTCTGCATGAATCACACACACACCAACCCCCCCCGCCCCCCCGTACCTGTTGCCACGTCTACTTCCAATGCCGGGATTGTTTACTTTTCTCCCAGTGTGCAGGTTTGGATACACTTTCTTCCTGGAAATATATCAAAGTTAGTCTCTAGCCTGCGGTCTCGGTCTCGAGTGCAGAAGAGTTTAGTCATAGCTTGGTCCAACTTCTGAACAATGATATTAAGCTTGTGATTTCTGAAATGTTTGCATTAACTCTCCCCATGCTGTTTACTGCGGTTGTTCACAATAACACTCTTTGGTCCAGATGAGAGAACAAGATCAGCGACCGAGATTGTTTTGTGTTGTAAGTTCTCCTTGCAGATGTCCTCAGACTAATGAAAGCCAGAGTGTAGTTCTTTCTCTGATCACATGATCAGAAAGCCAAGGTTGTTGGGGACATCCAGAAAGCTTTTCTTTCCAAGGTTAACAAGTTATTGGGGGAAAGTAATGTGGGGCCTCCTTAGGCATTTTCTGATGGGATTAAGAGGCAGCTTGCTTTCTTGGGTATGTTTCAGAGGCCCCGTGAAAGCCTTGTATGTGGAAAGGAGTACTGTGACTTAGCAGTGTCTGTTTTGCTATTACTTTTTAAACTGCAAGGGTATGAATCGTTTTGGGTACATAAAACAAGCATTAAATACAAGTAGTTTTCAATCAGTTAAAAAGCTGCTTTATTTTCTCAACAATTTTGGCTCTGTGGATATGGTTTGGAGCACACACTGCCTGGTCTTAGAAATATGCATAGAAAGAACCTCTCTTCATTTTTCCTTTTGTTTTCATTTGTTTAATATTATACTAATGGACGAGTTGAGCCAACTAAAGAGACAGAAAAAGAGGCAAGTTAAGAGAAGGGTGATTTTAATTAACAGACTCTTTTTAAAGCTGCTGAAATCTGTCCCTTGGATTGGCAATGCTTTACCATTAGAACCAGACAGACCCTGAAAAATCTTGAACTTTTCCTTAAAGTTTTCAAAAAGTAATTTCTTTTAAGAAGTTTTCAAAAAGTAATTTCTTTTAAGTAAATTTCTTTTAGGAGGTTTCCCACATTGCCCTGGAAAGACAGGTATAGTTTTAAGTCTTTCCTTGAAGAAAAATAGGCGTGGTTCTAAATCTTTACTGGAAGATATTGGTGGACTCCATAAGCTTTATTCCATGATAGAAAACATTAATACAGTGGGAACTCCTCAGACAAAAAAAAAAACCCAACAATTTTCAGCTTGTACATCATGGAAGCTGTATGCTTTACAACAGGAAGATAATGCAGCAAAGGAATTTGGACAGCAACTTGGGGTTTGCTATAGTGGTATTTGAAATGCCCCTGTCTAAGGATTTTTTTCTAATCCACTAAGCTGGGATCTTTGAACATTTGAAGCCTGAAAAGCCTGCTTGATTCTTTTCATTATCATAGTCGTATTTAAGAATATATATAGTCTTTTGTTTAGAAACCTATTTGATGTATCTAGTCATTAAGTGTAAAGCTTCTTCTCAAAAACGTTTTGCTATTGTATTTTAATTTTGAACATATATGAGTTTCTCTGAGCCATATGAAAAATATGTATTCACCTGCCCTGTCAATGAGGTTGGTGTCCTCTAAGCCAAATGTCTATGCTTAAGAGCAACTTTATTAATAGTGGTGATAGCAGAAAGATAGCCAACATTTGTTGAGTACTTAATTACATGAAAGGAAGAGTGCTGTGCACTTTACATGTGGCAGAGACTGGCTAGTTTTTTTCTCATCCTGTTTCCTCTCTGCCTAGCGACCCAGCTAGTACATTTCCATATTCACTTGTAATTAGGTGTGGCCATGTGAGTTAGTTTTTGCCAGCGGACTAGTAGTGAGGTGTACCACTTCTAGGTCTAGACCATAAAATCTTCCCACATGTGATGCTCTGTGCCCTTTTCTTTTCTGCTGGCTTGAGGAGGAAGGATGACAATCTTAGAAGTGATGCATTGGAAAGCATGGGGTTACCAGATTTAAAGAGCCTTGGTTCCAAATTCCCTGATTGGAGTAGAGCCCCATGACAATCAAGAAAACCCATGCAGGACTGTATGTGTATGAGAAATAAATTTTGGTCATGTTCAACTTATTATAATTTGGTTATTTATTTGTTGTAGCAGCTAGCATTACTTTAATGCACATGTGTTTACTACTCACTCTTTGAGATTAAAATACTATTTTACCCATTTTAAGGATAAGGAACCTGGGTGATAGAGAAAAAAACCCACAAATAAACAAACAAACAAACAAACAAAATCAATGCCTAAGTGAACATTTCCTAAGTGGTAGAGCTAGGACCTGACCCAAGTCCTCTTTGTAGCTGCTGCTTTCTCTTAATATAATTAACAGTAAGAAATAAGATAATTCTGTAAGTTTCAAATCTTTTTTTTTTTAATTTATTTTGTCAGAGAGGGAAAGAGAGCAAGTGAGCACAGGTAGACAGAGTGGCAGGCAGAGGCAGAGGGAGAAGCAGACTCCCTGCCGAGCAAGGAGCCCAATGTGGGACTCGATCCCAGGACGCTGGGATCATGACCTGAGCCGAAGGCAGCCGCTTAACCAACTGAGCCACCCAGGCGTCCCTCTATAAGTTTTAAATCTTATGCTTTGCACTGTACAGCTCAGTCCTTTAGAAAAAACTGTTGATTGCATGCTAGGCTCTTAATACATTTCAGTATTCATCAATCTTTGTCGTTTATTAATAATATTAATAATATTATTTTAATATATTATATATAATATATAATATATTATATATTATATATATGTTATATATAATAATAATAATATTAATAAAATTAATAATAGTCTGCATTCAGCAAAATTTTTGTGCAGATAATTGGGATTTTTTAAAATTGAGATTTAAGTTATATAACACTAATATTTTAGATTTAAAAGAATTGTTAAAAATTATATCACTTAAAAATGCCTAAAACTATATCACCTGGCTGGGTCACTTGGTGGAGCATGCGACTCTTGATTTTGGGGTCAAAAGTTCGAGCCCCACATTGGATTGCTTAAAAAAATTCTACCACTAGATAATATTGATTATGAAGACCCATGACAGTATTATCAAATAGTACAAATCTATAGTGTGCTTTTTTCAGATCACTTTTTTTTTTAGTTTAAATTGAGTAGTTAAAACATTAATAGCAACTGCTTTTGTTACTTTTCAATATTTTACTTGAGTTATTTTCACTGAACTATTTTGTGGTTTTGATCATAGGAAATCTTCATAGTCATTTTAAGTCTGAGGTCTGTATTTTTAGATCCTTGTGTCTCATTGTCATTCAAGAGACTGTGGGCTTTCCCACATCTATCAAGGGATAGCACTGTAACTATATCATGTTATTTGGATCATTGGAAAAGATGTTTTGAACTGTTGCCATAATGTATGCACAATCAAGTTAATAAGCACAGTTAATGCATCACAGGCTAATATGTCTTTAAATGTAGAGACTTCGCATGCTTATTAAAACACACACACACACACACACACACACACACACAGAAGAACCAATTCTGTAAGTACAAGCCCAAAGAGAAAAAAGCCTACTGGTTAGTAGAAAATGTGAACATCAATTAGATTTAAGGAAAGCATTCTCGAGGCCCAAAACAAGTAGTGAAGTACATGAAGGCATTGAGGAAGCTTACAGTTTATGTAACAGAATGCTTGGAATACCAGAGGAAATACACTTTGCCCATTGTTTTATAAAATAACATATTTATTCATGGTTAATAACTAAGTATAACATTCCATGCTAAGGACCAAAGTCCTTCATTTTCTTGTTGAAACATTGGAATGGTTTTCCGTAATAAAAAATGTGAAAAAAAAGAAAAGAAAAGAAAAACAACCTTGCTTCTCAATAACAGAATGATGAGTTTGTTTCACTGGAGAGTGTTGTTTGACAGTTTCTCTTTATCTAGCTAAAGGTTCCCTGCTAAATCTCAGCATTACCTGTTACTCTTGACCTCAAGACTCTAGGAACAGAGTCTAGTTTATGGGCCAAACTTCCTAGAGGAACACCAGGTCCCTACGCTTTTTGCATATAAAGTTCCATTTAGTCCTGGCAACGCAAGGCTTTCTGGTTCAAAGAGAAGAGTCTTATAAGACTTCTTGGACACCAAATAACTCTTACAAAACAACATTTTGATGAATTAAGTGTAAATGAATCAGAAACATATGGATTAAATTTCCTTTGAAATATGCATGCCTTTTCTGAATTAAGGGGGAAAGCGTTTGGCAGAACGTATTTTGCTGAACCCAAAACACTAGAATAAAGCTCAAAGTTTTCCTGGACCCCCAAATTATCCTGGAGTCTCTTTTCTTTTAAAATTAATTCATGTTTAGGCTTAATATTGTTTATTTTTTTACATTTGAAAATGGCTTTACTCTGACCTCTAATTTCTTCCCTGGATTTGTGCTTCTCTTTGTTCTTGATAAAACCCCTGACACTCAGAAGTATGTACCCAAATTTTGGTAGAAGAAATGCATTCTACTTCCCTGAGTATAATTGTGCAATCTTAATTTTACATCTTATTCAAACTTAAAAGTACTGTGTAAGTTGTCTAGAACTTTCCGCATGCTGTGGCCACTTGGAAAAGTCATGATGTTGAAGGAGTTTTGAAGATGCAGAAGAAAGAGACATCAACTCCCAACTTTGGAGAGGAAAACATAATGACACCCAGTGGGGAAGCTTATCATGCGGTAGGAGGGTTCTACTTTTTTTCCACCTTCCTTGTTATGTCCTGGTGTCAACACAGTTCATTTTGCTATCCTTTCTTCTTCTTTGACTTAATTTACCTCTTTGGGTGACCTTATGCTAAAGGGGGCAGTAGAGGAAATGCTTAATATTCACCCTGCTCTGTGCATTGACAGTTAAGATTTTACTTTCTTTTTCTCTGAGAATTTTAGATCAGGAATGCAAGACTTCTGACCTCTCCAGTCTGCCCCAGACATGTATTCTTTTCTTTGCTAAACTATGAGAAGACAAGTCTTCTTCATTTTCTCACTTAAACTAAACTTTCTCCTTTCAGGGCCTTTGCACATGCTGTTCTCTGAGTTTGGAAGTCTCCCCTACTTTCCATCTCCCAGCCACTCCCATAGCTAATCTGACTCAGCTTTCGAACCACCGTTCAAATGTCACCACTCCAGACAGGTCTTTTGTGAACAGCTTCTCTCTAGTAGTTCCTTTCTTTTCTAAAGTTATTTTTTTTCCTTTAAAGTATTTAAAATCACAATTTGTAATTGTTTTAGTTATATGTTTGTTCCCCTATTTCTATTTCTTCCAAAAAGGCAAGGACTATATTTGCCTTGCATATTTATTATTTTTTTTATCTCGCTGCCTAGCAAAATACTTGGCACCCAGCAGGCTTTAAATAAATGTCAAATGAGTGACATGCAATTTCTTAGCAAACTTGTTATAGAAATAAAATAGAGAGTAGATAGAATGGGTTGAGGAGGTTTACTGGACATAATTAATTTGTGTATTGTTCTGGATAATGATTAGTAGTCTTCACTTCCAGCAGTGTCTAGTTTGGATTATTAATTATATGGTCACTCTAGTTATCTAATATTTTGAACTTTCTTTACATCTTTTATGTAAAGACTTACCCTGCAGTTGCATGTGGATATGGAGCTTTGGCTGAATATATCTTAGAACATATGACTGTGTCTATCTGTGACCTGGAAGGCACTTGTATTGCCTATAGAGGGAAAAGAATATTGGTTCATCCTGTGTAGCCAAGATAAAAGATGGATTTTAAAAAAGGCAATGAAATTGTGTATTGTTTGGCTTGTGAGCTTACATACAACAATGATCTCAAGTAGATTTTTGATATGAATAAGAACAGACAAATTGAGACTGGTAACTCTGGCAGGAAAAGGGAAGTCCTGTCATGCATCATCTTAGCGGATGAGGTTATAGAGATGTATAGGGTGGGCTTTCCTCCAGCCACTGAGGGTCTGATAAACTGCTTCAGAAAAAGAAACATACATAAGAAAATGTTTAATAGATTATGGGCACAAAGTACAGAGAAAATGTGCTGTAGGGCCTTAGATCCAGAATGTTTGGTGGCCAAGGACTAAGGAAAGATCTGTAAAATTGGGCTGATAAGGTGAGGCCAGGTTGTGAAGAACCTTCTTTGATTGAGGGATGTAATTTGAGCAGAATGAGAATGGAGAGGAAGGAAAGTAGCCTGAAAGGTATTTTCCACCATTTGAATAACCCAAAAGTCAATTAACCTAAATATGAGAGTCCAAGATAGTCAGCTGTCCTATTTTTGAAAATTCCTGATGCGAATCCTTGTAAAAAATTGGAAAGTTTTGATCTCGATACTTTTTCAAACATGTTCAAGGATGCAACAAATTAGAATTAGTTAACTATGTAAATTTCTAATTCATTTTATGTGATGCTTTTATTTTATAGATTTTCAATTGCAGGATAAGATTTAAGAGATCATTTATTTTTTCTTAAAGGCCATATTTGGAATTTGGTAAACTGCCCCTTAGTTTGTATTTCCCAAAGTGTGTTCCATAGAGCATACTTCTATGGGGTGTTATGGTTATTAGGAGGAAAAGGGGTTCATAGTCAAATTATTTTAGGAAGTGCTGAGTAAAATAAGTTCAGCAGGTATTTTTTTGGAGGGGGAGAATTCTCAGCAACTTTAATATGTTAATTTACCTTATAATTTTAAGAATAGGATTCAAGATGCGGAATTTCTAGCACTTTAAAAAAAATTAAGCCTTTTTTTTTTTTTTTAAAGAGCAGTTTTAGGTTCACAGGAAAATTGAGGAGAAAAATATAGAGATTTCCCATGTACTCCCTGTCCTCCCAACATGCACAGCTTACAGTTGATGAATCTTCATTGACTCAAAGTCCATAGTTTACATTACTGTTAGCTCTTGGTATTATTTATTCTGTGGGTTTGGACAAATATGTAATGACATGTGCCCATCATTATGGTATCATACAGAATGTCTTTATTGGCTTCAAAATCCCCCTGTTGTACCTATTCAGCCCTCTCCCACAGACCTTGGCAACCACTGATCTTTTTACTGCCTCCATAGATTTGCCTTCTCAGAATGGCATGTATTTGGAATCATATAGTATAGTATGGTTTTTGGTCAACTCTGACAATCTCTGTCTTTCAGTTGGTACATTTAGACCACTGATGTGTAAAGCGGTTGCTGATAGAGTTAGGTTAAGAGTTACCATATTTGTTACTGTTTTTTATTTGTTGCCATTGTACTATTTTTATTTTCCACTCATTTTCTGCCTTTTTGTGGTTTTAACTAAGCATTTTATATGATTCCATTTTCTCTCCTTTCTTATCTATCAGTTATTTTATTTTTACTTCTTAAGTGGTTGCCCTAGAGTTTGCAATATATATTTACAGCCAATTTTAGTTTGTTTTCAAATAACACTATACCACTTCATGGATAGTGTGAGTACCTTATAATAACAAAACAAACCTAATTCCTCCCTATCATCCCAGTATCACTGTTGTCATTCATTTCTCTCATATATAAGCTACCTATATAAGCATACATAAGATATACTCATAAGTATGCATAATCAGATACATTGTTAGTATTATTACTTTGAACAAACTCTTATTGTTAGATTATTAAGAGTAAGAAAAATAAACATTTTTATTTTACCTAGACTTAGTCCTTCTTTGATGTTCTGCCTTTATGTAGAACTTGATTTACATAAGTTTTTTATTCTCTAAAGAACTTTGTTTCTTGCAAGTCAAGTCCCTCCTTGGCAACAAATCCCTCAATTTTGTTTGTATGAGGAAGTCTTCATTTTTCCTTCTCCTCTGAAAGATAATTTTGCAGGGTACAGAATTCTAGTAAGTGGCTTTTTTCTCTTAACACCTTAAGCATTTTACTCCTCTCTCTTCGAACTTACATGGTTGAAGAAATCAGATGTGATTCTTAGCTTTGTTTCTCTACAGATAAAGTGTTTTTTTCCTCTGACTTCTTTCAGGATTTTTTTTTTTAAGATTTTATTTATTTATTTGACAGAGAGAGACAACCAGAGAGAGAACAAAAGCAGGGGGAGTGGGAGAGGGAGATGCAGGCCTCCCGCAGAGCAGGGAGCCCCATGCGGGGCTCGATCCCAGCACCCTGGGATCATGACCTGAGCCGAAGGCAGACGCTTAATGACTGAGCCACCCAGCTCAGTCATTAAGAGGGCACCCAGGTGCCCCTCTTTCAGGATTTTTTGTCTTTGATTTTCTGTAGTTTGGAAATGATAAGTCTAGATATAGGGTATTTTGTTAGTTTGTTTGGGGTTTCTTTTGGCATTTGTCCTGCTTAGTGTTCTCTGAATTTCATGGGTTTGTGGTTTGATTTCTGACATTAATTTGGGGGAAATTCTCAGAAACTATTGCTTCAAATAGTTTTTCTGTTCCTTTCCTCTTCTCTTCTTGGTATTCCCATTACATGTATGTTATACATTCTGTAGTTATCCCACACAGTCTTTGGATATCCTATTCTGGTGTTTTTTAGGGGTTGTTTTTTTTTTTTTTTTTTTTGGTCTTCTCTTTTGGTTTTTAGTTTTCAAGGATCCTATTGACATATCCTCCAGCTCAGACATTCTTTTATCAGCTGTGTCCAGTCTACCAATGAGCCCATCAAAGGCATTCTTCAGTTTGGCTATAGGGATTTTTAACCCAAACATTTCTTTTTGGTTCTTTGTTAGGATTTCCATTTCTCTGCTTACATTGCTTATTTTTTGCCTGCATGCTGATTGCTTTATCCATTGGAGCCCTTAGTATATTAATTATAGTTGTTTTAAATTCCCAGTCTATAATTCCAGCATCCCTGCCATATCTGGTTCTGATGCTTGCTTTCTCTTTTCAAATTCTGTTTTTGCCTTTTGGTTTGCCTTGTGACTTTTTCCCCCTTATAGTCAGACATGATGTATCAGATAAAAGGAACTACTGCAAATAGGTCTTAAATAATGTGGTGGTGAAGTGTTGGGGGAGGCAAAGCATTCTCTAGTCCTATGATTAGGTCTCAGTCTTTTATTCTGTGCCTCTAGAATGTGAACTTTACAAAGGTTTCTCAGTTGTTTTTTTCTCCTCCCTTAGGTGAGACAGGATGGCAGAGTAGGCTGGAGTTGGGCATTTTCCTTCCCCCAGGGCAGTTTGTCTCTGATAATAGCCCCTCTACTGTGGTTCATCTGGGCTCTGGTTAACCAGTTTTTCCTGTGAGCAGCCTTATTGAGAAGACTGAAGTGTGCTCATGTATTTCAAAATGGTTCCTTCTACCCTCCTCTGCTGGAAGCACAAGGAGATTTTTCTCTGGTACTTACCGTGGGGACTTGGTTAGGCTCTTGGAGGTAAATATCATGATGTTGTGGTGCCTCCCTATGAGTGGGTCTCCCTGGAGTGTTTAACTCTCAAGAGTTGGCCATACTGAGCCACAAGCAATTTGTTGGTTAGACAGGATTTTCCTTTCCTGGCACTGGTTCCTGTGGAGGTTTCTGCTTGGAGATTTCTGCTCTGGTAAGTTTGACTCTGTATTTGTCTCTCCAGTCCTTGGGGGCAGTTGGTTTGTTCTGTGTCTTCCCCTCACAGGGATCCAAGAAAAGTTGATTTTTTTTTTCTTTTTCAGTCTTTTTAGCTTTTTTATCTGTTGTTAGGTGGAGTGATGACTTCTAAGCTCTTTAGAACCGGGAACATTTGTAGCATGTTTTGAAAGAGGGAACTTGTTTTTTTTAAAAATAAGAAAATAGGAAGCAGATACTGAGATGAAGTTAGGAGAGCAGAAGATTTATCTGTAACACCTATGAAAGTAAAGGGGCAAAAGTGGGGCTGGGCAATGGGAGCGCTCAGCATGAGGCTGATCTGACAGTCTCTACCAGCTCCATGGGAATGGGGGAGCAAAGACTGCTCAGTAGAGGAGTCCCCAGTTGGACAGGCATGGCTGGACCCTTGTACCAGAGGCTTGCTCAGTCATTGGTGCGTGCCATCCTGAGAACCTTGTGATGTTCTTCTAGAAGTTTTACAATTTTAACTGTAGCTTTTGCATCTAGCCTTTGATCCATCTTGAGTTAGCCTTTGTTTATGGTATGAGGTAAGGGTTGAGATTCTTTATTTTGCATATGGATATTTAATTGGTTCAGTGTCATTTGTTGAAAAATTCATATATGTAGCCATTTGACCTTGCCATTTATTATGTTGATTGCAACCCTGGCTTTTGTGATTAAGCACACTCACATCCACTCCCCTGCCTCAGAAGCCCATTGACTTCATTGCTATTAATGAACCACATTCTATTATGGCCTCTTCTACCCTCAACTCTGGTCTGTAGGGGAAGAGCCATTATGAACTTCTTAATAATGATGGTGCTGTTTTCATCAGCCCATTCCTGGTGGCTTCGATGAATGGTGTGCCCTCTGGGTCTTCTCATGGTATAGAATCCTTGGGTGGGTTGTCAGGCCTTCCATAATACAGCTGGGCCAATGTATCTGACTTATAAGCCTTTTATTCGTTTTCTATACCATCTGCTATGGTAATTCAGGCTATTCAGCCTTGCTTAGCATGAGCCATCAGTTTCTCCAGGCTACTAGGAGCCCCCTAACTGCTAATTTATACCATCTCCTAGGGCCCTTGCCAGAACATTAATCCTATATCCTAAGACTGTCTCCCTACATCAGTTAATAATAACTCCAGGCCTATGGTGCAGCCTCCTTGGTTAAGCATCCTCAAAACTGAGTTAGTAGGGAAAAAAGTGAGTCAGTAGATATTAGGCATCCTTGTTAATATATGCTGACTGATTCTTGCATGTCTTTTTGGATATGGTCTCTGTTTCTGAGACCCAGCGTGCTCTGGCTGTATTATTGTTGCAACTGAGTCCTGTATTTATTCGTGACCTGGTGTAAGAGGAGGTGAGGACAGGTCCTGAGTAAGGGCTCTCATTGCTTAGCAGGGTACGGAGTTCCATAGTTTCTTCTTCCCTGGGAAGAGTGCTAAATCTTACTAGGGAGGTCTGGATCACCTTTGCATGTTCTCAGTTTAAGAGTAGTCTGGAGAGAGAATCTTCACAGGCTTCTACCCAGGTGCTCTCTCCCATGTCATGTGGAACCTCAGGTTTTCCTACCAGGCTCCTAATCTTGGCATTATCTAGCTCAGCTGAGCATTCAGTCTTTTTTGAAATTGGGAGACTCTGACTATTAAATCCCAAGTTTGGTCTTTAGCTTTTCCTGGTCTCCCACTTCAGGAAAAGAGGAAATAAAGGCCATTTTGGAAACTGCCAAAGAGGCCTTATGGCCTTTCCATTTTGTTTTCAGTTGTTTAACTGTCTTCACCTTTCAAAACCTCTTATAGGAGTCAATGTAATTTTATAACTATTGGCTACTTCCATTGGCCTTATATGTTTTGTCCCTCTTGACTTTTCAGACCCCTGAATCCTCTCATGCTGGCCAGAGTGCTCTTTTCCACATGTACACATTTCCAAGGTTTAGCCATTGGGCACGTGTTTTGAGAAGGGACTGCCTATCCATGCACACCACCTGGAATGGGCTCTTATTGTCCACCGACCGGCCAGTAAGTTTTCCATCCACAGTACCTCTACTGCCTGCTTTCTTGGACCATGAATCATCTACTGTGTGACCTGGATTCTCTGAGGGGCAGACTCTGAGCCTGACTTGGGATGCAAAAGGTCTACTGGGGGTTAAGACTTTGAAAGGAAGAGGGAGAAAATGGAATTGGGCAGGCAGTCAGTGGGTAGAATTGTGATGGAGATCTGACAGGTCTCTCAGCCCAGTGGGAACCTGAAGCAGAGATTGCTGGTTTTGAAGGAGTCTTGTGTTGGGTACTCTGTGGCAAGGCTCTTTACCATAGCCTTGCTCTGTCCTTGGCTGATGGTATCTTGAGAAGGGCATGACCTGGGTGCAAAAAATGAGGCAGACACGAAGGCACTGATCTCCCCTAGGCCCGGTGTTAACTGCACCCATTGGCACTGGATGAAGAGTTCCTTCTTGAAAGGGAGTCTGAGTGGCACATCTCCATGTCTCCAGCAGGATGTGTTGGTGGTCTAGTTTTCTATGGGACACTTTCATCTTGTTTAAGAAACTAATTCTATTAATTCTGCTAATTGTAATGACAGTAAAAACAGTTTTGTAATATAAAAACATACTTATTGATGAGTATTAGCATAACCTAGCAATATTTAAATAATTGTAAGAGTTTAGGTACAACTACATACTTTGTACCTACACTAAATTTCTACTTCCTACTTAAATTTCATATCTGAAATAAAACAGTCTGACTTTCTCTCCCAACTTTGGAACTTACTGTCAAGATTCCCATGTTTACTCATGACTTCTGAAGGCTGCCCCCCGCCGCCGCCCCGCAAGTGGATATTTAACAGTGGTGTATTTTTTCCTTAGCTTTGTCTCTCCCTTACTTAAATATTAGAGTAATTCTCTAGATTCTATACAGTACTTTCTTCTTCTCTCTGACTTTGTGGAGGGAAATTCCAGTTCCTAGGTAATGCTTGTGGGGTTTTGATCCTATTCCATGGTAGTTCATCAGGGATTTTCCAGAGGAGAGTGTAAAAGATGGGAATTGCCTGTCACTCCAACTAGGAGCCTGTAGGGAATGTCTCCTAACTAATCATTCTTTCAGCGGACATTCCTGAATAATTCGCCTCCCTGGCTTTCTCTCCCCCACACCCCTTTAATGAAGAGCCTATTTAATGCTAACTAATATTTAAGATACTATTTTTTTAATAGACAGTTAAGGTTTGTACTTTCATTTTTTTTAAACCTAGTTTTAAAGCAATTATAACCTTTCTGGGAAAGAAAACATTTAAAAGAACCATGAGAGACTGTGGACTCTGAGATACGAACTGAGGGTTTTGGAGGGGAGTGGGGTGGGGGGATGGGTGAGCCTGGTGGTGGGTATTATGGAGGGCACATATTGCATGGAGCACTGGGTGTGGTGCATAAACAATGAATTCTGGAACACTGAAAAGAAATCAAATAAAATAAATTTAGCATTTTGATTTTGGGATTTGTTTTATTAAATATTATGATTTTGGAAACATTGAATTAAAAATATCCTTGTCAATAGGAAAGTTCTGCACAAGGAAATAGGGAGTGATTCTGAATTTGGGCAGTGCTTACAATAAGTATGAATTATAACATTTTGTTTTTTCTCTTTGCACATGTTTTCCAAGACAATAAAAGTAGTGACTTTATAGCCAAGGTTAGACTTTGATACCAAGCTGAAAATCACAAATACGGGCAGGAATTTTGAAATGGGAATTGGAAATATTAAAGGAACTGGATAGAGTGATGCTGTGTGTGTGAGATAATTCCTACCTCTGAACTTGCATTTAGAACTTCTTATCAGAGGCGATTTATTACAGCATTGGATTTTGTCAGTGCATCTCTTATATCCTTTTGATTGATATTCATGTCAAAACAATTATTGTCCCACTTTTAAAAAAAATTAGCATATAATGTATTGTTTGTTTCAGGGGTTATCATCCCACTTTTAAGTTTCTTTTAAGATGATTGGAAACAAAATTGGTTATATTTTATACAACCCTACTAAAAAAGGTGATATGTATTATCTCCTTGTCTCATTGCTAAGGAAAATAAAAGACAGGTTAAGGCACTGTACCAAAGAATTTATAGGAAAATTAGGACTAATAATCGTAATTCCCCAGTTTCTCTTTTTTCAAATAACCATACCGTGTTTTAGAGCTCTTGTCATATTTTCATTATTTCCTTTCTAATTCTTGTTCAACAACTTCTACTGTAATTGTTTTTTTTAATTAATATAATTTTATTTGTAAAGATTTTATTTATTTGAGAGAGAGTGTGTGTGCTGGAGGATGGGGGGTTGGGGGCTGGAGGTAGTGAGGGGCAGAGCGGGAGGGAGAGAGGGACAAGCAGACTCCACACTGAGTGTGGAGCTCCAAATGGCGTTTGATCTCAGGACCCTGAGATCATGACCTGAACCTAAGTCAGGAGACAGCTCCCTAATCAACTGAGCCATCAGGTGCCTCTCTTCAATGTAATTTTAAGTATAAGATGGGAGTTATTAACTAGTGGTGGCTTGCTAGAGAGTACGCATTTAACTTACATTTAATAAAAGCCTCTCTTTGATCTATATAGAATTTATGTAAAAATCACAAGGCTATATAAGTTCTAACTCTAATTCTTACCTTAACTCTAACCTTAAAATAATCCTTACTGTGATGTATTGAAAATGTATTTTAATCGTATAGCTTCACAAGTTGTTAGCTTGTCAGTAAACCAAAAACCAAGGAGATATATATCATTTTTGAGATTATGTCTAAAATTTTAATGGGTGATAAGAGTATTTCTTTTTTTTTTTTTTTTTAAGATTTTATTTATTTATTTGACAGAGATTACAAGTAGGCAGAGAGGCAGGCAGAGAGAGAGGGGGAGATCCCGATGCGGGGCTCGATCCCAGGACCCTAGGATCATGACCTGAGCCAAAGGCAGAGGCTTTAGCCCACTGAGCCACCCAGGCACCCCTGATAAGAGTATTTCTGATGCCTAATTTATAGCTGAACTTTGATGAATCACAAAACTCCTAGCTTTTCACCCTTGGGGGCTAAGGGCTTCCTTAATTATACATGTGATAGTTCTATCTGCGGCTACGAAGTTTCTAGGAGAAATGACACAATGTGAAGAGAATGGAACAAATGGAGTTTAGTCTGTATTTTATTTAAATAGTTCTGTAATTTGGGGATGAAACCTATTTAAGTGTAAACCATCTTCAAGGAATCATGTTTTTAAAAATCTCTTTTCCCCACTGAGTACTTCTTAGTGAATAAGACTATTAGAAACAACAAATTTAAATGTCTCTGTGGTGACGCTGTTGCAAGGAGGCTTTTAATGACTAAAGTGAAAGTATTTTTTTTTTTTTTAGAAACCATCTTGTTTTTCAGTAAAACACAAATGTGGCTTTTGCACAAACTGTCATTATCCAATAAAATACAAGTATGATTCAAAATTATGTATTTGTGAAATGGTAATTGATCAACTTTTACTCAATCTTGGACATAAAACAGAAAAGTAGGTTTTATAAGACCCTGTAATAAACAGGATTTTAAATGGTTAGTATGTTTGATATGTTTAAATTAAAACCTTGAAATAAAGACTTACTATTAATAATTTTACTTAGTGACATCTAGTAATACTATATAGTTTTTGCTCACTGTTTTAGGTGCCAGTGTGTTTATTAAATCTAACTTGAACCATAATAAATACAAAACACTTTGGATTTATCTTAACGCCTCATATCATTTAAGATGTTATCCCAGGGGCACCTGGTGGCTCAGTTGGTTAAGCGTCTGCTTTCAGCTCAGGTCATGATCCCAGGGTGCTTGGATTGAGCCCCACACTGGGCTCCCTACTCGGTGGGGAGCCTGCTTCTCCCTCTGTCTGCTGCTTCCCTTGCTTGTGCTGTTTCTCTTTCTCCATCAAATGAATAAATTAAAAAAAAATCTTTAAGATGTTGTTCCATAAAGGAGGTATATTTTGTGACTTATAAGTTCTTCTTAATGTAAAATTGATTGTATAATTCAATTTACATGAAACATGTTGCATTCATTCAAAAACATTTTCTAATCTCTTTTTCTGCTTAGTAAGATCTCTGTAAATATTTATGAGTTTGCCCTTTAAAACAAAACAAAAAAGAACTTTTAAAATTCAAAGCAAAACACAACAAAAGAAACAAATTAGGAAAGTATTTTTTTTCTTGGCAAGAGATCTTTTTGTGAATATTTGGCTTAGGACACTATTGAAAGTTGCGACATTTTATTCTTCTGGGGCAAGGGCTTCCCCCTTCCTCCCTCCAGAGTAATTCTGGGTGCTGGGTTGTTCTCTATTTTAATGCAGCGGTGACAGCACATCTTTATGGTGAGCAGTTATTGACAGAACACCTCTCTTAGGTAAAGTGCGACAGTTGTGCTTGCAAATTTGTTTCCATTTGGTGGATTTTATCAACCACGGCAGTCTCTTTGGGACTCTCTCTCAAATTTCCTATATGCTTTTGATGTTGTCCCACTTCCAAGAGTGTTCCCATAGTTTCTGAGAGTGTTGACTGTTACCCTCTTATGAGATGTGTTTCTTCCATCAATGCTTGAAGACACAGGAATTGTATTACCATTCACTCACCCTACCAATGCCCCAAGATCCTAATTCTTACCTAACTGGATACCTCCAATGTCTTCTTATACATGACACTGAAACATGCTCTTCCCTTTTGGAAACATCAAGGTCATCCATATCTCTGCCGAACCGATGTGTTAGCTTTGTATTGCATCAGGTCTAGAAGTTTTTTGTGAAGTAATTATTTTTATTTCTAGTTGAGTACTGCTTCCCAGAACTTCCCAAAACAAAAACTTCTCGGTTTTTGTCTTGTGCCCTGTCAAATCCTGCCTTTACCAGGTCTCTGCAAGATACACAAGATCAGTTTTAATAAGTAGGGTCTATTGGGACGCCTGGGTGGCTCAGTCGGTTAAGCGGCTGCCTTCGGCTCAGGTCATGATCCCAGCGTCCTGGGGATGGAGTCCCACATCGGGCTCCTTGCTCAGCAGGAAGCCTGCTTCTCCCTCTGCTTCTGCCATCACTCTGTCTGCCTGTGCTCTCTCTCTCTCTCTGACAAATAAATAAATAACATCTTTAAAAAAATAATTATTTAAAAAAAATAAGTAGGGTCTATTAAAATGGCCACAGATTTTTTAAAATTAGTCCTTCTAAGCCAAATTAGTTTATGTATAGCTATCCAAACTTAGGTTTGCAAAGACTTACTAAGATCTGGAAAATGTTAGTAACTCTGTGTGTCAGTGGATGTTGCAGATGGTACAGGACTCACAAAGGATGCGCATATCTTTTTTCATTTTAATGCCTTTTTCTTCCCCTGAGTAAAAACTTGAGGTGATTGATTTGGAGGAATATTCACATCTACATGAATCTTATCTTACTAGAGACTAGTTGTATTAGTAGCTCAAAATACATGGGGTTTTCTGTATGGAGAATGCATTCCCCCCCGCCCCTGCTCTTTATTGTTACCTATGGTAGGAAGGCAAGAAGGATTAAGGCTAGAATGCAGACCCAGTTCTAGAGAAAAGTTGTATCAAGAGGAATTGGGTACAACAAGGTATAGCAAAGGAGCTCACTGAGTAAGTCTGTGAAAGTCTAGGACTAGGAGGCTGAGCAGAAAAACATAAAAATCCTTCTATAAGTAGGATGGGAAGGTGACCAATTTGAGATGTCACTATGTGGTAGAAAATCTGCCAAGGTGGTCTAGCTCTAGAGACTTAAACAGTGCACGGGGTTCAGTTTTATAAGGTGACCAGGGGAATAGGCATACTATCTGGAGTCACTATGGAAGGGGCTTCAAGGCCAAAATTCAGTGGGCCAGTGAGTGAGTGAGGAGAACTGGTTCTGGGCTTAAATGTATACCAAGGTGAGCCTTCATCATGATGCTTCCTGGAACTGGTGGGAATGTAGAGAGAGAGCTTAGAATGGCCTGGCAGTTGAAGTCTGTCACAGGCCTAATTCCCATCCTGATTGGTATCTTGGGCTCTGGCCGGTAATGTTATTTCTGTCCTTCTCAGATTGGCCCTCAAACTGGATTAGGCTCATGGGGAAATCGGTACTAGGGAAGGCAAAAATGAGAAAACAAGGGTTGTATTACAAAGATGAGATTCTCTTCTTAAGCTTTGGTTTCAGGGACTATAACTTCAGGATAACATTTTCAGGATAATTTTGCAAATGTCTGAAAGTGACAAATGAGGTGAAAGTTTAAGTGGCTATAAAGTGTAAGTTTAAACATTATTTCCCCAGCGGAAAACAAAATTCAAAATCAGGTAGACACTCCTGGATAATTTCCAGAGAAGTGTTAGAAGACAATGGAAGGTCAATAATTTAAAGCAATCAGTCTGGTAGGATGTCCTGACATAGGAATATAGTTGGGAAAAAATGACAATATTTATTTATTGGTAGGTAAGTTAGAGTTTCCTTAGTGACTATTTAGCTTACATTTAATTTCATCTTGGTTAATTTTTGGCTCTACATTTATATGTCAGAAATATTTCCCCACAATTCAGAAGTATCTGTGTTCAGCTATGCTGGGAGAATCACAGGCACATTGAAACTTACTATCTTGTCTGTTTTGGTAACCAGATAAAGTCCATTTAGAGTGTTGTTCCAATATTAGTTCTATTCAAAGAAGATGAGGTTTTTTTTTCCTTTAAAAATAAACTGTAGGGATGCCTAGGTGGCTTAGTTGGTTAAGCGGCTGCCTTCAGCTCAGGTCATGATCCCAGCGTCCTGGGATCGAGTCCCACATTAGGCTCCTTGCTCAGCGGGGAGCCTGCTTCTCCCTCTGCTTCTGCCTGTCCTCGCCCTCTCTCTCTCTCTCTCTCTCTCTCTGACAAAAAAATTAAAAAAAATAAAAAAAATAAAAATAAACTGTAAACTTAAAGCTTTTAATTATTTTAGATTTGCAACACTTCCAGCTTCATGCCATTATTTGAGTGACCCTCTCCTTATCCCCCTCCCAAAATCCTACTTTATTTCCTGTTTATTTCACTGGGCTCTGAACACTGCTTGAAACCTACAGGTTATTTTCATTGTTTTTATGCACCTAAAATGATTTTATCATCATTTGGAAGATCCTCAAACTGAAAGATTTAAGTTAGCTAATATCAAGTTGTATGTTATCAAATTCCTAGTTGTGTTGATAGTCTGAAATTTTAGAATATTATGTTAAATTTTATTTTCTCTTTATTTTTTTAAGTATTTATTTATTTGGGGTGGGAGTGTGAGTGTGGGGGGCAGAATGAGAGGGAGAGAGGGAATCTCAGACTCCCTGCTGATGGGGGAATGATCTCACAACCCCAAGATCATGACTCCAGCCAAAATCAAGGGTTGGATGCCCAACTGACTTAGCCACCCAGGTGCCCTTAGAATATTGTGTTAAATTTTGAAGATAAATGGAGAACAGATGTGTATTTGCCATGAAGTTAACTAAAAAAGGCAGACTAGAATTAAACCCAGTTTCCCTAACCAATAATTATCTTCTAAATTTAAAGAATTATTAATTTTATACCAACTCCATTCCTGGGGAAGAATGAGGAATGAGGATTCCAAGATGCTGTAATAAAGTAGTGCTGAATAGTGACTGGGGTGATAGAAGTTTCTCTAACTGGGTAGAAAAATAGGGTTTAAAAACTATTATTAGTTGATTTTTTACTAGGTTAATTCAGTACGAGATACAAGTCAAATTCTAAGTAAGTTTTTGGAAAACTAGAAAAATTGGCATCTCTCTTTAAAAAAAAAGTTGCTGTTGGAGGGACCTACCATAGAATTTTGGTCTAAGATTGAACTTAATTTAATTCACTAGAAAGCTTTTGGTCTGTGGTCGCTTTTATTAACTCAAGTGCTCCATACATGTTGCTGGGCCAATTTAAAGTTGAGAAGTTAAAAAAAATTCAAATTATGGTTATTCTTTAGAGCCCTCTGCCAAATACCTCTAGATTATGTTGACTAAATTAGAATTTAGAATTTCAAATGGCCTTTTGCTGTTTTTGTTTGTTTTCCTTCTTTTCCCTCTCCCTAGCCCAATTATTTAATTTTTTCCTATAGGTAATATATTCACATGATTCAATATTCAGAGACTATAAAGGGAGTTGAGGGAAACACTTACCTCTTATTCCTGGACTTTATCTTCCACTTCCCTCAGATACCCAGTACATTTCCCTTCAGAAGTATTTGGTGTGTAATGTAATGCATATACTCACTTTTTCCTCATTTTAAAATAAAATTGGCAGGATTCTATACTATTTTTAAGCTTAAAAGGTCTTGGAGACCCTCCCGTGTAAAAGCACCTTTATTACCTATGACTGCATTTTATTCTACTGTATAAACGTGTTATTTGGCCAGTTCCTTATATCTGAACATTCAGATTATTTCCAAATTTTACTCTTTCAAAATGCATAGCAGCAAATAATTTTGTGCATGTCATTTATTGTCTTTTCGTATGTAAATCTCTGAGATAAGTTCTTAGAAATTTCTGGTTTAAAGGGTCTGTGCAGTATAATTCTGAAGCATATTGCCTGTTGATGTACAAATTTACATTCCTATCCACACCGTTTGAAAGTAACTATTTGGGATCATGTCTCAAATCTGTGAGGAAATGATAGATTATTCAGTAAATGGTGTTAAGAAAACTGGGAAGCTGGATTAAAAAAATAAAATTGGATTTGTACATAATACCTTATACTAGGAGTATATTCCATTTGGGTCAGAATTAATATATAAAAAAAGAAGTCCTAAAAGAAACCATAGAAAAGACTAGTAAGTTCAACCATATAGGAAAAAAATTCCCCATGGGGAAAATTACTATAAGCAAAGTCAAAAGGTAGATATTAAATTGGAAGACAATATAACTTGTAGAAGAGCTAATTTCCTTAAAATATGAGCTCCTACAAAATGATAAAATACAGTAGAACGATTGAAAAAGAGTGAGCCTAGAGTTCACAGAAGAGGAAATAAAAGTAACCATTAAAATAGGAAATGATGCTCAACCGTAACTTTTATTGATTTTTCTTTGTTCTTATAAGCATTATTTGTGTATTAGTTTTGTATCCTACAACTTTACTAATTTCCTGTAACATTTGTGATAGTGCTTCAGTTAGTGTAGTGTCAGTTTTTTCAAGCCTGAATCAGGTTCTCAGGTTATCCAATCATATTACCCACACATAGGAATTTTTTAACTTTTTTTCCCCTAATTTTTACATCTGATTTTTTTCCTCTTCCTTAATTTTTTGGGCAGTGGTGAGAATGAGTATCATGGTCTTATTTCTGCCTTTAATGGGAAAGCCATCTGCTGTTTCTCCACTAGATACGGTGCTGATTTTGAGGTGGAGATAAGAAATCTTTTCATTACTATTTTATTGAGATTTTTAAAACTTAGTGACATTGAACATTATCAAATGCCTTTCTGGAATCTGTGATGGTAAAAAAAAAAAATTATTTAATTCTTGCTTGCAAGACTTGAGCAATTCAAAACGATACGTTGACATTTGTGATGGACCATGGTACAGGAGGAGATGAAGTGCCGTGCAAGCAATGCAAAGCCCTCTTGTATGCTCAGAAAAGAGCAAATGAGAAGAACCGGGAAGAAACCATCCATAGTGCACCAGGGACTTGGTGGAGGAGTCACTTCTTTTTCCCGACAATCTGCAGGTTTAGAAGTGTATCTGCAGCCACAAGGAGATACTACTTCACACCCATTAGGGTGGCTATTATGAAAACACAAAGTAGGAAGTGTTAGGATATGGAGAAACCGAAACCAAAATGTGTGATTTTGAACAGTTTCTTGATTCTTGAAATCCTTTATTCCTGCCTTTCTCTCTGCCCAGGAAGCCCTTCTCCCTGGCTTACCATCACTCCGTCTGGGGGAGTAGTGCCTGTCCGCCGTACCTGTGCTCGCGGCTTTGTGGATTTCTCTCATGTTCCAGCATCACTTATAGTAATGTAGTAATCCCCACTTTGTACTGTAATAATAATTTTGTTGCCAGAGTCTCCTCAAAGTCTAAATTTGTATAAGGTATAACTTCTTACCTCAAGAAAGTCCTTAATAAAGTTTGTTGACATAAACTCAGCCAACTTTTCTTTCTTATCCCCTTAAATTTAGGGCAAGCATTCTCCTTAGTTATGACTACTTTTGTCGTCATCTTCATTACTTCATTGGGTACTCAGTACATTTTATCTGGATTATTTCAGAGCTTCATGCTCCAGCCTTTAGAGGTCCCCATATTCATACCTTTTTATCACATCTAATAGATACAGAAATATATTTAATATCCTTTATATTTTATATTACATAATGTATATAAATATATTATAATTTCTGCTTTAAAATATTTTATGTTTTCTATGTGTAATAAAATGTGAACTTTGTAGCCTTATTTCAGGACAATTTCTGATTTGACCTGATTTTCCACCCTTCTTTCCAGTGGATTTTTCATCAATTCTGTATCCCCATGTAACCTGAATTATTAACTGTTTTCATTAATGAATCCTGAACATCCTTTCACTGCCTTATGTTTTTAGAAACTTTTTCCTCTTCTTGGGATGCTGTTTCAGTCATCTATACTGACCTATATCCCATCTATGTGTCAAACTCCGATTCCAGCATTGTCCTTCATGTTTAACATAAAGGCGGGTGGGGGGGTCCCCTTCTTGCCCCAAGTCTCTGGTGCTCTATGGATGCTTCCTTCTTGGCTCTTCTCATTTACTTTTTTCTGAACACACGCAGGGCTTAGCATTATTTGCATGGCATTTCATTTCATCTTGTATTCTAATTCATCATAAATGTCAGTGTATACTTTTGAATTGCTAATTTCTTGTGAGCAGGAATTATATAATTTTTCCCTCCACATGCCACAAAAGAGAATCAGTATGGTTATATCCATGAATGAAAATGATTAACAACTTCCTATTTTAGAGTTCTTTCCTATGCTTTTTCTCAACAACCTAAAGACAAAGTAGATTCTTTGACATATTATTTCTTTGTTTTCATTCGTGCACAATCTCGTTAATAGAGGGTGGCTTGAACGCAAGTGAGTGAGTGTTCTTTTAAGGGAGGACTTTTCTTTCAAATTACATAATCCTTTGGTACATCTAGACCTTTTTGATGTTCACAGTTTTCTAGTATTATATGTAATTATTTTTTGTTGTTGTTCTTTAGAAAGATCAAACTGAAGATTTTAAGTACAAAGGGGTCTTTCCTCTATTCTGGATGTTTTTTTTTTTTTTTAATTTCTCTTTGAAAGATCTGTTTCATCTGTTCCAAAAATTTACTCAACTTGTCTTTCAGAAAAACATTTCCCCAATATTGAACTTTGCTATTGGACTAACGTTATAAAATAGTCTAGAGAATTTGGGCAAGGAAATTCTTCAATTTCATTGTTACTACTATAACCATGATTGTAGAGTTAAAATATATGCCATAGATTTAAAAGTTTTAAAACATATGCCATAGATACTGTGGCCTTGTTATTAATTTTACAGTTCCTATGTTTACCAATAGTCACAATCAGCCAATATATATCTCTTTACTATCTGCCTAATAGCATTTGAGGGAATTTTTTTCCTATGAGATCAGTGATGAAATAAAATATATTCTTGGTTTTATGTAGAACTTCATCTTAAGCTACTTTATTTCTATTGTTGGAACCCTTAGTGAGGAATTAATTCCAGGTAAAACACTAAGGAATTACTTGTTTATTCATTCCTTTAAAAAATTTTTTTTAACAAGATTCAATTAGCCAACATATAGTACATCATTAGTTCCAGATGTAGAGTTCAATAATTTATCAGTTGGTGTAACACCCAGTACTCATCACCCCCTGTGCCCTCCTTAATGACTATACCCCAATTAACCCAGCTCCCCACCCAACTCCTCTGCAGCAACCCTCAGTTTGTTTCCCAGAGTCAAGAGTCCTTCATGGTTTGTCTCCCACTCTGATGACTTCCCATTCAGTTTTGCCTCCCTTCTCCTATGATTCTCTATATCTACCACATCTTTTTTAGCCATTCATCTGTTGATGGACATCTTGGCTCTTTAGCCACAATTTGGCTATTGTGGACATCGCTGTGATGAACATTGGGGTGCGGGTGCCCCTTCAGATCACTACGTCTGTATCTTTGGGGTAAATACCTAGTAGTGCAGTTCCTGGGTCATTGGGTAGCTCTATTTTTAATTTCTTGGGGAATATCCATTGTTTTCTAGAGTGGCTTTGCCAGCTTGCATTCTCACCAACAATATCCATTCCATTTATTTAAAATCACTGAGTTGGGGTGCCTGGGTGGCTCAGTGGGTTAAGCCTCTGCCTTTGGCTCGGGTCATGGTCTCAGGGTCCTGGGATCAAGCCCCACATTGGGCTCTCTGCTTAGTGGGGAGCCTGCTTCCCCCTCTCTCTCTCTGCCTGCCTCTCTGCCTACTTGTGATCTCTCTCTCTGTCAAATAAATCTTACAAAAAAAAAACGACTGAGTTTCAGGGGTGCCTTTGTGGCTTGGTTGAATGTCCCAATTCTTGGTTTTGGCTTAGGTCATGATCTCAGAGTTGTAGGATCAAGCCCCTAGTCCGGCTCCATGCTCAATGTGGAGTCTGCTTGAAATTCTCTCCCTCTCTCTGTGCCCCTCCTCCTGCTTTCTCTATATTTTAAAGAAATAAAATGGCTGGGTTTCCATTAGATCAATACACTAGATCTTCTCAACTTAAACACTATAATATCAATTCCAACATTAAAATCAAAGTAATCTTACAAAATTTCCTGGACCTGAAAGTTTTTCTGGAATCTCCTCTAGGAAAAATAATATAAACTAATTGTCTAAGCAATTCCTTAACTTAATTCTTGTAATATTCTTATGAAGTAGTTACTATAAACATCTCATTTTAAAGAAGAAACAACTGAAACTCAGGTAAGTTGCCTGGGCTACTACGTGGAATTGTCAGAAATCAAATTCTTTCTGATTCCAGAGACTTAAGTTCATTCTTCTAGTTTTGTCATGTTTTAAACTTACCTCTGTATCAATAGACTATGAATAGTCTCTACTGCTGCTGTGGGAAATTGCCACAAAATTAGTGGTTTTAATAAACTTTCATGCTAAGCGAAGTAAGTCAATCAGAGAAAGACAGTTATCATATGATTTCACCTATATGTGGAATTTAGGAAACAAAGTAGAGGATCAAAGGGGAAAAGAGGAAAAAATAAATAAAGATAAAATCAGAGAGGGAGACAAACCATAAGAGATCTTAACCATAGAAAACGAACTGAGATTTGCTGGAGGGGAGGTAGGTGGGGGGCTGGGAACTGGGTGATAGACATTAAGGAGGGCATGTGATGTAATGAGCACTGGGTATTCTATAAGAGTGTTGAATCACTGACCTCTACCTCTGAAGCCAGTAATACATTATATGTTAGCTAATTGAATTTAAATAAAAGGAAAAAAATAATTCTTTTTTCCTAGAATATAGAAATACATATCCATTTTCTTAAAAGTGATTTTTAAATTATCCTGTTTAACTCATTAATTGTAACAATTTATCTGTAGATTCTTTTGGATTTGGCACATACATAATATAACATTATCTGTGAAAAATAACAACTTGTTTCTTCTTAAAGAACACAAACTTAATATCTTAGAAGTCCAACATGGTCTCACTGCACTAAGATCAAGGTGTCACCCCCATAGCTGCATTTCTTTCTGGAAGCTCCGTGTGAGAATCGATTTCCTTGACCTTTCTAGCTTCTAGAGGCCACCCAAATTCCTTGGTTCTTCCCCTTTTTCCATCTTCAGATTTAGCAATGTTACATCTTTCTGACTATTCTGTACTCACATTTCCCTCCCATCACAGCCAAGAAAAGTTTCTCTGCTTTTAAGGATTCATGGGATTAGTTTGGGGTGCCCCAGATAATCTATAAAATAATCTCATCACAAGTCCTTTAATTATCACCATCTGTAAGGTCCTTTTTTTGTTGTTGTTGTTGTTTTTTTAATTTTTATTTTTTATAAACAAATTTTTATCCCCAGGGGTACATGTCTGTGAATCACCAGGTTTATACGCTTCACAGCACTAACCATAGCACATACCCTCCCCAATGTCCATTACCCCACCCACCTTTCCCGACCCCCTCCCCCCAGCAACCCTCAGTTTGTTTTGTGAGATTAAGAGTCACTTATGGTTTGTCTCCCTCCCAATC
>PISX010020420.1:11994-35862 GCA_004024625.1 Mellivora capensis | reverse complement strand
TTTGATATCAGCCACAGCAACTTCTTTCAAGATATGTCTCCAAAGGCAAAGGAAACAAAAGCAAAAATGAACTTTTGGGACTTCATCAAGATCAAAAGCTTCTGCACAGCAAAGGAGACAGTCAACAAAACAAAGAGGCAACCCACGGAATGGGAGAAGATATTTGCAAATGACAGTACAGACAAAAGGTTGATATCCACGATCTATAAAGAACTTCTCAAACTCAACACACGCAAAACAGATAATCATATCAAAAAATGGGCATAAGAGACTCTTAATCTCACAAAACAAACTGAGGGTTGCTGGGAGGAGGGGGGTAGGGAGAGGGTGGTTGGGTTATGGACATTGGGGAGGGTATGTTGCTACGGTGAGTGCTGTGAAGTGCGTAAACCTGGAGATTCACAGACCTGTACCCCTGGGGCTAATAATACATTATATGTTAATAAAAAATAAAAAATGAAAAAAAAAAAAGAATTGCAGTGGAACTAGAAGAGCCAAAACAGGGGCACCCGGGTGCCTCAGTGGGTTAAGCCTCTGCCTTCGGCTCGGGTCATGATCTCAGGGTCCTGGGATTGAGCCCCATATTGGGCTCTCTGCTCAGCGGGGAGCCTGCTTCCCCCCTCTCTCTCTTCCTGCCTCTCTGCCTACTTGTGATTTGTCTGTCAAATAAATAAACAAAATCTTAAAAAAAAAAAAAGAAGAAGAAAGAAGAGCCAAAACAATCTTGAGAAAGAAGAATAAGATTAGAGGACTCACAGTGTGATTTCAGAATTTAGCTCAAAGCTACAATAACCAAGACAGGTAGTGCTGGCATAAGAATAGACATATGGATCAATGAAATGGAGTGGAGATAGGAAGAACACCCTCACATTCACAGTCGGTTGATTTTTCCACAAGGGTGCCAAAACAAATGGGCAAAGAACAATCTTTTCAATTAATGTCACTGGGACAATCAGATACTACATGCAAAGGAATGAATTTGGACCCTTCATATCACCCAAAAAAATTAACTTAAAATTGATCAAAGACCTAAATATCAGACCAAAACCTATGAAACTCTTGAAAGAAAACATAGGCATAAATCGTTGGCCTTGGATTAGTAAACAGTTTCTTAGGTATTAGCACAAGCAACAAAATTTAAAAATCAGATAAATTAGCTTTATCAAACCTAAAACTTGTGCTTCGAGGAACACTAGTAAAAGAGTGAGAAAACAACCCACCAAATGAGAAAAATTTTTTACAAATCAGATATCTGTAGGGGACTTGTATCTAGAATATGTAAAGAACTATTACAACTCAATAATAAAAATACTATCCAATTAAAATATGGGCAAAGGGGCACCTGGGTGGCTCAGTGGCTTAAGCCTCTGCCTTCGGCTCAGGTCATGATCTCAGGGTCCTGGGATCAAGTCCCACATCAGGCTCCCTGAGAGCCTGCTTCCCTCTCTCTGCCTGCCTCTCTGCCTGCTTGTGATCTCTCTCTGTCCAATAAATAAAATCTTTTATAAAAAATTAAAAAATAAAATAAAATATGGGCAAAGGATCTGAATAGACAGTTCTCCAAAGAAGATATACATGGCAAACCAGCACAAGAAAAGTTGCTCAAATCATTAGCCACCAGGGGAATGCAAATCGAATTCACGATGGGATATCACCTCATATCCACCGTGACAGCTACAATAGAAAACACAGATTACAGCAAGAGCTGGTGAAGATGTAGGGAAATTGAAGCTTTTGTACACTTCTCATGGGAATGTAAAGTGCTGCAGCCACTTTGGAACACAGCGTGATAGTTGTTCAAACAGTTAAACAGAGATACCATAGAATATGGGTCATGGGTTTTCCATGTGACCATCACCATATGACTCTAAGGGAAACTGAAGGGAGACCAGGAAAGACTGCTTTTCTTGCTGCCTCTATTCTGGCTAGGACCTACACCCTCACCTTCCTTCCGCACGCGTTGTATTTCAGATAATATATGTCCTTCATGTAAAGGTCAATAAGTTAATGATTTCTTTGGAGTCTTCCAATCCAACAGATGCCCTCTAAGGAGCGACCTGGCAAGGTAATCATGCAGGTTTTCCAGACCACTGACTCACCAACACCTCCTGGTTCCAGGGCATAATTAACTTATGGAGGACATCTCAACACTTGTCTTGGTACTAACAAGTTCCTGGATGCCTTGAGAAGACATGTACACCAGACCACAGTCTCAATAAAAATCCCAGATCCCAAGAAAGGGGAGAATCACTCTTATTTCCTTTCCAAATCTCCCAAATATCCTGACTGTATTTGCACTCCCTCCAGGTCTTCAATAAACTCTGCTCTCACTTCCTTGCCACTTGCATTTGATTTCTATCCTTTTGAAGCCAAGAATGCTCTTGGCTGGTCCTGCAGGACCCCTCTAGGTCCTTGGGCCCAGCCAGCCCGTATCAACCCACTACTTCAGAAACGCAAAGGTCGGGAGTACCACAGAGCACCATTTAAGGATAACAATCATAATTTCAAATATTTTAAATGTAGAGTTTGTGCAGTGGGCGGGATATATGAAATCAGCACAGCTGAGGTCCCTTTGGCAACCCTCTTGCCCATGTTGGGAATCTTTTGGGCTGATCTGTGTAGAAGTCTCCACTACTTTATTTTTTTACTTTACTTTTCCTGTCCGATTCAACACTGAAGTTTGGGAGAGCATGAGCTCTGAATTAACTTTTCATGTGTGTTGTGACCAACAGATTGCTATAATAAATAAAATATAAACACACAGATTTAAAAGCATATCGTTATTGCAAAAAGACCCTGTTATATGTACCTGCTGTGTACAAGGTTTTATAGGCTCTATAAGGAAACACACTAGAGTAAAATGGAAATAAATAGCATAAAGCATGTAGAAGGAGGGGTATGGTTGTGTTATTGTTTTTGTTTATATTTTCCTTTTTGGTGGCTGTGGTTGGCTGGAGATCACTTAGCCTAAGGGCTTCTGGAAAACATGGTCTCTGCCCTCAAATTAGCAATTTCAGGCAGTATATATCAAATACCTAATTTGTTCAAATACCATATAAGCTTATGGTAGATAGAATTTCTTCACCTTTGTCTTCTAATCAGAATAGTTTTATTACTGATATAAACCAAAGTAACATGTTCTTCAATTTTGTGGTTAGTTGGGATTAGATAGGTTTTGGAAAGATGAGGAGAGGGGCGCCTGGGTGGCTCAGTGGGTTAAAGCCTCTGCTTTCAGCTCAGGTCATGATCTCAGGGTCCTGGGATCGAGCCCCGAATCGGGCTCTCTGCTCGGCAGGGAGCCTGCTTCCTCCTCTCTCTGCCTGCCTCTCTGCCTACTTGTGATCTCTGTCTGTCAAATAAATAATCTTAAAAAAAAAGATAAGGAGAGAAAGCACCAACACATATAGCAGATAAAAAAAAAAGCTGAGCCCTCTTTATCTTATTTTTTAATATGTCTAGCTATGATTACTTACTCATGCATAATGTCTATCACATATGAGTTAATGTTACAATAAGCTTGTCACTGACTCAAATGGTAAATGGTAGATCCAATTCTGCTGCTGACCACATTCCCTTTATTTTTTTATGTTCAGTTAGCCAGCATATAGTACATAAGTTTTTGATGTAGTGTTCAACAATTCATTAGTTGCATATAACACCCAGTGCCCATCATAACACAAGCCCTCCTTAATGCCCATCACCTGGTTACCCCACCCCCCACCCCCCCTTCTGTAACCCTCAGTCTGGCTCCTGGAGTCCAGAGTCTGTCATGGTTCATCTTCCTCTCTGACTTCCCCCGTTCAGTTTTCTCTCCCTTCCCCTATGGTCCTCTGTGCTATTCCTTATATTGCACATATGTGTGAAACCATACCATAATTGTCTTTCTCTGCTTGACTTATTTCACTTAACATGGTCCCCACCAGTTCCACCCTTGTGGATGCAAATGGTGGGTATTCATCCTTTCTGATGGCTGAGAAATATTCCATTATATATATGAACCACATCTTCTTCATCCATTCATTTGTTGAAGGGCATCTTACTCCTTCCACAGTTTGGCCGAGCCCTCTTTAATTTGGCTCAGAATCTCCTTGGCGTTCATCACTTTACCTCACGGCTGCTGGTGACCCAGCTGGACCTTCCTGGCAACCTGAGTATGGTTTTCGTAAATTTAGAAAATACCACAGGCTCCTGTTTGGGATGGTAAAACTTCATGAACCTATTTGGCAGGTTGTCTTTGAGGTAGGAGTTGAGAAAATGACTAAGTCTTCTCTCTTCTCTTTTGGGACAACAGAGGGATCTCTCCAAGTTGGAACCATTCATTTCCCGATTTGAAATTCCTCAGTGGTCGTCTGTTGTTTCAGGCTGAAGTGCTTTGGCTTCCTCCACCCTTGGACCCTTCGGGTTCCTGGTTTTACTTTCCTCTCCAGCCTCATCTCATCTTGACATCACACACATGCGCGCCCACCGTTGGGAGCTAGCATGTGCTTCAGCCGGTAGGTCTGACCTGCCCTGCAGTTTCCCAGTTCTAAGCTTTCAAACCTTCTCTTCCCTCTGCCAAGAACTCACCTCCTTCCCTCTCCGCCTCTTCCCTCCAACCATCCTCCGCACCTTCTCTTAGTTTTCCCATGAACCTGTGAGTCTTAGTTTCTTCTGCGCCTCTAATTTTGGTGTACACCAGGTGTTTGCGCTCTGAGGGGACGCCGCGCTTGCCCTCTCGTGGGACGTGGTATAATCGAGTTTCCGCATTGTTACCTATTTACTTGTCAGCAGCTTCTCGGGTAGTACCAGTCTGTTTAACTGACCATTCTATGCCCACCTCCCAGCTTGGTGCGTCCTAAAGAAGAACTGTTCTGTAGAAATTTGTCGAATAAATGAGTAAACAGAGGAGCCAAGGGCTGCTGGGTGTTTTTACTCAACTAGAATATTCAGATAAGGCCCAGGTGCCTGTACTTATCAGTCATCCATCCTTGGCTGTAGCCACCAGTGAGCACCTTTCTGTCAAGGGACGATTCACTCTGTAATAGAACTCCTGTAACAGGACGCCGCTGTGCTGTCTGTGAGCACATCTGCAAACCCTCTGTTATTACCGTTGGGATTTGCTGCCTTACACTTGGATCATTGATTGTGAGACTTGCCTATTTTGTTGCAGATTTAATGTCAGGTGCTTGCTCAATAAGGTTCCCAACATAGTACCTTTTAGGGTTTCATTGTTTGATAGATGTGTGCAGATCCTTAAGATAAAACCCATAGGACTGGGAGCAGCTCATCAGGATCAGGCTTGAAGGTTTTTTCCTACCACATTGGTCGATCCTCTGACCTGTTCCCGAGAGGAATGTGAATAGGGCGCTCAGCAACTCTGTTGTCAGCACTCTCCGCCTCCGTTCAGGGACCTCACCGTGAGCCTTTTTCTGGCCTTACCTCTCCTTTGCCTCTCCTCATACAAAATCCTAGTATCCGGGAAATGAAAAGTTGTTCTTTTTTTTTTTTTTAAAGATTTTATTTATTTATTTGGCTGAGATCACAAGTAGGCAGAGAGGCAGGCAGCGAGAGAGAGGGGTGGAAGCAGGCTCCCCACCAAGCAGGGACCCCGATACAGGGGTCAATCCCAGGACCCTGGGATCATGACCTGAGCCGAAGGCAGAGGCTTAACCCACTGAGCCACCCACGCGCCCCATGAAAAGTTATTCTTATAGAAAAAGATTACGGATCTTTGAGAACCAGAGTTGGGTAAATCTGGGATAGGGAGATTGAACTGCTTTATTGGAAATACAGTTGTTGATTATTTATCTAAAAACTGTTCATATTCATTTTATTTTTTCAAGATTTTATTTATTTGGCAGAGGGACAGAGCACAAGCTAGGGGAGCGGGAGAGGGAGAAGCAGGCTCCTTGCTGAGCAGGGAGCCTGTCACAGGGCTTGGTTCCAGGGCTCTGGGATCATGACCTGAGGCACGCTTAACTCACTGAGCCACCCAGGCATCCTTGTTCATATTCATTTTAATTTAATGGGTCAGAGCACTCCAGCAAAAAGAGCAGTGGTTAATGTTTGCTGATTACTCTTATCACTTTTCTGTCTGGTGTCAGGACAAATGCTTGTCACCACTGAAAGACTAATTTCTTTTTTTGTTTTAGAAAACACATTGCAGCTTGGAGGGAGAACTTCCAAATCTCAGGTTTCCATAGCTTATGTCTGCTGTGCGGTCTGGAATATGACACAGGCATCCTGTTCAGGGAATTAAATTTTTTCTGTAAAATCATATCCCTGTGATAATAGAAAAGTTTATTTCTAAGTGATATAAACAAAAGAGGGATGGAAAGGACTAGATAAAATGACTTTTAAAATAGATAAAATATTTAAAAAAATAAAATAGATAAAATATTGATTTAAGTGTGTATAATGGATACACACATATGTTTCACCCTCCCCTGGAACAAATATATGGTCACAGAAAGCTCGTTAACTCGATCCTATTTCAAATCCTGCATTAATCACAGCAAGGTCACACTGAAATCATCTAGTGATTGGTCATCATAATGATAGTACTTCCATATATTGAGTGCTTTCCACATACCTGTAGCTGTGCTAGGTTCCCCACTTATATTAGCTCATTTAATTTTCATAACAACCCTGTGGAACAAGTACTCTAATTCCTGTTTTTTCTGCTTGAGGAAATTGAGGCATGACAAAGTGAAGCCACTTGGCCAAGGTCTCCCTGTTAGTAATTGAAGCAGCCAATTGCTGCTTCAACCCCACAGCTGGTTTATGCATACTTAACCCCTACACTTTTAAGAGTTGAGTTGGAACTAAAGAGAAATTCATTAGTAAACTAGTATATGAACATAATAATTCCCGCTTCTGGGAATTTGCTAACAATAGCCATGCAGGAAGCATTCTGTTTAAAAATAAAGGTCAGCATTTATACTATACTTTGTTTTCTAAGAGTTTACTAGACTGCTTGTTTAATGCAAATGTATTCTGTTGAGCTAGGTCAGCAGCTTTCAAATTTGGGGTGCATCAGAGTCACCTGGGGAGATTATAAACCTGGAAATACCCAGGGCCCCATCCCAGACCCACTGAGTCAGGATCTCCGTGGGTGGAGACAGGGCACCTGGTGTTTAATAAGCTTCCCAGGTGATTCTGACACATAGAAGGTTTTGAATCACTGAGGTCTGTGAATAGTAGGAGGGCTCTTTTCAGGAATGATAATCCTCAGGTTTGTAGATTTACTGAGGGCCTCATCGGAAGCTTAGGGATGGCTAAATTATAGCTCATGAATTTCAAACCATCATCCCTGTCTAATTTATAGAATAATTATCAATTGGCAACATCTGTGGTATGATCTCTCTTAATGGAATTGATTGTCACCTCATTTTTCCTTTTCCCTGTTAAAAGATTGTTAATGATAATAGCTAGCACTCCGTTTTGTGTGTGTTCAAGTCTTTCTTATTCGGCATGTGAGCAAGGGTAGTTGTATTTCTTGTAATCACTATTAATAAAAATCTCAAGCAGTTTAACACAACAACTATTCAGACTCCAAATAAAGAATCACAAAATCCCAAGACTAAAGTCATCCTGTGTAGCTGTATGTTACTTCTCTTTCACAGCATCTCTACCAAGGGATGAAGTGGCCGGTTCCTGTGAGATGGCGTCCCCCTCCTGGAAACAGTCTGTTCCGTCTGACTTAGAAATTCGTCCCTTTAACAAGGTGAAACCTATTTCTATAGAGCTTTCACACACTGGTCCTAGTTCTGACTCCTCTATCAGAATGTCTTACCCACATCAGCCAAGAAAGCCACTCCCTGGTTGCTGTTTTCTGGGACGTTCGCAGGATGCCTGACTATTTGACGGAAGCTGTTTGCCCCATGACCAGGGCACCCGCCAGGCCACTTTCTGACAGAGGCACTTAGAATGACAGGACTTCGGCTACATTCATGATTCATATTAAAAAAAATACATTTTAGCCATTTCAATTCTATAGAAAGAGACTTATTTGGGGATATTTAAATAGAGAGGTCCAAATGGCAGAAAAAGAAATGTGATCTTATGTTTTCTCAAAGCATTCTGAGTGTTCCATTTTATGTTAATATCATCAGCATGCTGTGTTAGATGTTGCCACCAGATTGGAGGTTGAAGATGTTGTTTACTTTCTCTGTGAGATGTGCAGAACCTTCTAAAGACCTGGCAGTTGTCAATAAGTCTCTTCTAAATGAGAAATGTAGTGCACACCGGCTTCCTGTGATTGATTTGCTACTTTGAAGCTCAAAGGAAAAAGCACATTTATGTCTTCACTGTCCAAGAACTTCTGACTCTAACACTCCTTCTTCCAGGGACCCATTTCCTTTTCACTATTCTTTCTACGGACCAGAATATGACATAGTCCCTTTCCCAATATCCTTTTCCTGGAGCCAGAATGAGAAGCCATCAGTCTCCTCTGTCTCCTCTGATACTTGCAGCCGGTTGTCCTTGCATCATGGATCTTCTTTCTTGAAATTACTCTGATCTCTCTTTGCTGCTCTTAGCCAATGGATTCAATATATTTTTCCACCTCCTCTTTTGCAGCTGGACACCTACCATCACTGATGATCTCTTCAACAGTCAAGTTGATTCTTCATTTTTAAAAATAATTTTACTTATTTTAGGGAGGGAGAAGGGAAGATAAGCAGAAGTAGAGAGAGAGAGAGAGAATCTTAAGCAGGCTCCACACACAGCGCAGAGCCCAACACAGAGCTCCATCTCATGATCTGTGCCAAAATCAAGAGTTGGACACTTAGGGCTCCTGAGTGGCTCAGTCGTTAAGCATCTACCTTCAGCTCAGGTCATGATCCCAGGGTCCTGGGTTGGAGACCCACATCAGGCTCCCTACTCAGCAGGAAACCTGCTTCTCCCTCTCTCATCCTCCCTGTGTCAAGTAAATAAATAAATAAATAATCCTAAAAAAAAAAAAAAAGAGTTGGATGCTTACTTGACTGAGCCACCCAGGTGGCCCTCAAGTTGATTCTTCAGATGTAAAAGAACAATAGTAATAAAACCCCATTTATGAGTCATTTGTATTTACTTTGTAAGAGAATAATATGAACATATAGACATGCTCTGACAACTGAAAATTACACCATGGGAAATTCTATATCTGCTTTAGCAAAAGGGACTGAATGATTGACATTTAGAACTACAATAATACATGTATATCTTCAAGTCTAATTTTTGGAAAAATACATTGATTTTTATCACTAAACTTTCTAGGGTTAACTTCCACGCAAACTAACAGATAAGGTACATTAACTGTGATTTATAATTAAAAAACAAGAAGAGCAGCAATTAAAAATTGTGACCAACTCACAACACTGCTGATGCAGTGTTTCAGACAGCATCCTGTCTGAAAATTGTAGGAATTCTAACTATCTGACTGCTCATTAATTGTGGGAGCTCAGCAGCCTGCCAAGTATTGTATGACTGCCAGCATTCCTCATGAAACTGATTTAGCTTTGGCAAACCAATGCCAACTTATATAGTAAGCACCGTTGACACAATGCCTAGGGCCCAGGAGACTTTTAGGGAGCCCACAAAAATATCTTAATTTCTTTTAAAATAAGAAAATAAATAAAACAATAATGAATCTGCCTGAATTATATTTGTCTTTATACCAGTGCAGTAACAAAACAGAATTTTAATTTTTTTAATGGAAGAAGTGGTCAACAAAAGCAAAAGTGCCTAGAACCTCCCCAAATCATAAGGCTCTGTGGTAAACTCTAATACTCTGCTAATGTAGCCCATGGATGCCAAATTGCAATCACTCTTAATAACTTACAAAACATATCATTTAGTGTTAGATAAAGTTCTATGGAACTGTTTGTCATGTGATCATAAGGAAGAACTTGAATTTTAGCATCTGGACTGGAGTATACTCATAGCCTACCCATGAATGGAGGACCATTTTTATTGATTACAGCTCTCCCAACAACATCCCTACTCAAATATAGTCCATGGTCTAGCAGCATAAAGGAGTTTATCAGAAATGCAGAACCATAGGCCCTATCCAGAGCTTCCTAATCAGAAGGAGTTCTCAGGTTTGTTTTTTGTTTTGTTTTGTTTTGTTTTGGTTTGGTTTGGTTTTTACAAAATCCTCAGGTGATATGTATGCATGAGAAAATTGAAAGGCACTGTCAGTTTTAGAAGAATCTATAACTAGGAACTATTCTGCATTCTAATAGGAAGAATTCTCCAAAAGTGACATGACTGAGGGGGGAAAAGAGAGAGAGAGAGAAATCCTTGGTCAACACCACCTCTACCCGTCAAAAAATGAGTAGTTCAGATCTTAAGAAGCAGAGGAATCTTCCAACAAATGTGGAAGAGGTAGTCATAAAAAGACAATAAGGAAACTATAAAACTTAGAAGAAAATGCAGGAGAAAAGCCTCATAACATTAGATTAGGCAATAATTGCTTTGATATGACACCAAAAGCAGAGGCAACACAAGTAAAAATAGACAAATTGTACTACATCAAGAATTTTTTAAAGATTTTATCTATTTATTTGACAGACAGAGATCACAAGTAGACAGAGAGGCGGGCAGGGAGAAAGGGGGAAGCAGGGAGAGAGGGGGAAGCAGGCTCCCTGCTGAGCAGAGAGCCCGATGTGGAGCTTGATCCCAGGACCCTGAGACCATGACCTGAGCTGAAGGCAGAGGCTTAACCCACTGAGCCACCCAGGCGCCTCCAAAATTTTTTAACAGCTTTATTGAGATATGTCATATTCCATACAATTCATCCATTTAAAGCTTTTAGTGTATTCACAGAGCTGTGCAATTCTCCCTACAATCAATTTCAAAACATTTTTGCCACCTCAAAATAAAACCTCGTGTGCATTAGCAATCAATTTTCTCACTTCCCCCCAGATCCCAGCATTAGTCTGCTTTCTCTTTATGAATTTACCTACTGTGGACATTTTATATAAGTGAAATCATATAATCTGTGGTCCTTTTTGGCTGTCTTCTTTCTCTTAGCGTACTATTTTCAAAGTTCATTCTTATTATTAGAGCATGTATCAGTACTTCATTCCTTTTTATAGCCAAATAATATTTCATTGTATGGATACACCATATTTGTTTAGCTACTTGTCAGTAGATGGACTTTGGGTTATTCCCACTTTTTGACTATTATAAATTATGGTGCTATGAATACTCATGCACTGGTTTTTGTGTAGACATATGTTCTTGTACATTTTGGGTACATACTTAGGGTAGAATTGCTGGGTCATATGGCAACTCTGTTTAACATTTCAAGGAACTGGCAGGCTATTTTCAAAGTGGCCACTCTATATTCCTATCAGCAATATATAAAGATTTCAACTTTTCTACATTCTTAGCAATGCTTGTTATTATCTGACTTTTTGATTATAGTTGTCCTGGTGTTTGTGTATATCACATTGAGATTTTGATTTGCATTTCCTCGATGGGTACTGACACTGAGCGTCTTTTCATGTGCTTATTGACTATGTGTATTTCTTCTTTGGAGAAATGTTTGTTTAGAGCCTTTGCCCATTTTTAAATTGGATTATTTGTCTTTTTATTGTTAATTGTAAGACTTTTTAATATATTTTAGCTGCAAGTCCCTTATCAGATATGTAATTTCAAAATGTTTCTCCCATTATTTGGATTATCTCTCTACTTTCTTGTTGGTGTCCTTTGAAACACAAAAATTTTTAATTTTTATGATATCCAAGTAATCTATTTTTTTCGTTGGCTGTTTGTGCTTTTGGTGTCATATCTAAGAAGCCATTGCCTAACCCAAGGTCTTGAAGATTTATGTCTATGTTGTCTTCTAAGATTTTTATAGTTTTAGTTCTTATCTTTAAGTCTTTGATCCATTTTGAGTTAATTTTCCTACATGACATATGGTAGGGGTCCAATTTCATTCTTTGGTATGTGCATATCCAGTTGTCCCAGGACCATTTGTTTAAAGGGCTATTCTTTCCCTCATTGAATTATCTTGGTAACCTTATCAAAAATAATTTGAATGTAAATGTCAGGGTTTGCTTCTGTACTTTCAATTCTATTCCATGTATATATGTCTGTACTACATAAAAAAAACCTTTTATACATCAAAGGACACTATCAACAGAGTGAAAAAGACAGCCCACACAGTAGGAGAAAATATTTGTAAATCATATATCCAAAAAGGAAGTTAATATTCAGAATGTATGAAAAGTCCTATAACTCAACAACAGCCACCACCACCAAAACAACAAAATAACTATCTTTAAAAAATGGGCAAAGGACTTGAATAGACATTTCTCCAAAGAAGAAATGCAATGGTTGATAAGCACATGGAAAGATGCTCAACATCAATAGTCTTAGTCCCTTTGGGCTGCTATTAACAAAATACCACAGCCTGGATAGCCTATACTCAACAGAAGTTTCTTACAATTCTGGAGACTAGGAAGTCCAAGATGAAGGCACCAGCAAGGTCTCATTGCTTCCTGATAAATGGCCATCTCCTTGTTGTGTCCTGGCATAGTAGAAGGCACTAGAGATCTCTGTGGGGTCTCTTATAAGTACTAAACCCATTCATGAAGGCTGTCCCCTTATGACCTAACCACTTCCCAATCTTAATACCACCACCCTTAAGAGTTAGGATTTTAACCTCTGAATTTTGAGGGAACACAAATATTTGACCATAGCACTAGTTATTAGGGAAATGCAAATCAAAATCACAATGAGATACAGCTTCTCATCTATTAGGATGGCTATTATTAAAAAACAACAACAACAACAAATTAACAAGTGTGAGGATGTAGAGAAACTGGAACCCTTGTGCATTGCTAGAGGCAAAATGGTGCAGCTGCTGTGGAAGACAGTATGGAGACTGCTCAAAAAAATTAAACATAGAAATACCATATGAGGGGCGCCTGGGTGGCTCATTGGGTTAAAGCCTCTGCCTTTGGCTCAGGTCATGATCCCAGGGTCCTGGGATCCAGCCCCGCATTGGGCTCTCTGCTCAGCAGGGAGCCTGCTTCCTCCTCTCTCTCTGCCTGCCTCTCTGCCTACTTGTGATCTCTGTCTGTCAAATAAATAAATAAAATCTTAAAAAAAAAAAAAGAAAGAAAAGAAATACCGTATGACCCAGCATTCCCACTTCTGGGTACATACTTAAAAGATGTGAAAGTAGAGATTCGAACAGGTATTTGTACACCCATGCACTATTAGCAGCACTAGTCACAATAACCAAAAAGTAGAAGCAACCCACATGTCCATCAACGGGTGAATAGATTTAAAAAATAGCATAAACATACAATGGGATATTATTCAGTCTTAAAAAGGAAGAAAATTGTGATATGGTAACACATGGTACAACAGGGGTAAACCTTGAGGACATTATACTAAGTAAAATAAGCCAGCTACAGGATATATACTGTACGATTCCACTTACATGAGCTATCTAAACAAATGCATAGAAACTGAAAGTAGAATGGTGGTTCCCAGGGGCTGAGGCAGAGGAAAATAGGGATTTGTTTAATGAATATAGACCTCTGTTTTGCAGGATGAAAAAGTTCTGGAAATTGGATGGACAAGACTTAACACTACTTAAGTGGGCATACATATATTTCATATTATGTATATTGTGTTACAATTTTTTTAAAAAATGGTAAGACACAAACCAAGAAGAAAAGCCAAGAAGTTTTTACACATGTTATGCACAGATGTAAACAGAGGGTTAATGCTTTATGAAGGCTGGCATATAAGGCAGACAAAACAGGGATGTTGCAAAGAGTGCTTAGAGATGCGTTGTGTGAAACTGGAGTTCAATGATTGTACTTCGCGGAGTGTATGACTGGTATTGGAGCCAATCCTTTAGCCTGGGTCCCTGTGGTGCATGGAACGTTGCTATCCTGAAGCCACAGGCCAGTGAGAAGCTGGGTTCCTCAGGAGGAAAGAGCCCAAATACACAGAGGGTAGTATTACATAACTCTTCATTTTAACACTTTAATTTCTTATTCGCTGGTGTTCAAGCACAATAACTAACAATATTTATATCAGAGTTTACAAAGTACTTTCTCTAGAATTTCCCGGGATGTTGAAAATTTTGCCCTTTTGCTTAATATTAAAAATAATTCTTTCCTCCTCATGTTTAAATTGTTTAGTGTATCTTCACACTATCCCAATTCATTTTACTTAAGATTTTCCGATAATCTGGTGGAAGGGATGAGAACTTAAGAGTAAAATGAAAAGTGAAATCTCTCTAATTTATTTTCGCAGGCCATTAAGTCAAATTAGATGCCTTTTCAGCCCTCTCTGAGAACGGTGGGTGACACATCCCATTTCAGAGGACTCCACAGGGAACTTCAGAAACCCAAACTTGGAGTACTAGTGGATGATGGGCATTTTTAAATATTAAGGAAATTGGCTCCAGTTTATTTGAGTGAAAAAGATTAGCTAATCTACTTGAAGTAAATGACGTTTGAGAACTCAGAGTGCAAAAATCACTTAAAGCAAATAGCAGGGTGTTTGGGTATTGGCTCAGCTCAAGTGTCCAAAGCATTCTGCTAATATTATTCTATTTTTAAAAAACAAACCCAGTGATTTAAATATAAGAGAAGTTGAGAAGGGTATAATCCTCATTACTTTGTACCTTAAAACCTGCTACCCCTTCTATAACAGCCAATGTACGAAGAATTGTTTGAAAAGCTCCTTAACACTGAAAGATGCTGACAAGCAAATTATTGACAGGGAGGAAAAGACCAAAATCATCATCAAAGATGCCACCTTAAGTGATCATGGAAAAATCCAGATAAGGATGACAACCGTTTTTTGGCTTATTCAAATTATAAGATGTCAGGGTAGATTCTATTATATATTTTTAGTAATGTTAGCCTCTGTTTTTATTTTTAAAATAGCTTTATATTTTTGTGATTTACATTGATAAAACATTTATATTATAAAAAATCAGAAATGTTAACACCTTTTTAAAACATAAAATAAACACTACCTGTAAAATCCAGACTCAACCTCTGTTGAGTCAACAATCCAACATTTGTAAAAATGCCTTGTGTAGTTTTTGAATGTTGTCTCTGTCCCTATCCTTGTTCACCCCCTTGTGGCCATGATATGAAGAAGCCAAGAGCTAGGCCGCAAAAAAGAAAGAGAAAAATTAAAGGGCTTGGATAATAAACTGATCATCTCTTATTTTAACAGTATTTCCCATAATTAAGGTAAGTAGGTCTGCTTGAAATCTATATGGGTCAAAATCTTGGTAGGAAATAGATGGAAGCCTTGAGGGGGTTATTGTAAATTATCCCTTCATTAAACTTTCTTGCAATTATGGGCAGAAGTAAGAGAAACTGAATAAGGTGTCCTGCATATACCTCCTAACGGCTGAACCCAATTACAACCACCCAGAGGTCAAAGGAACCAAGTTTTTGCAATCCTTTAAGATCCAGTCTTCTAAGATACAAAGCAGAGTGAAGGGTAGAGAATGAATCTGGCTGGGCAAACAGAGCAAGTCTAGTATACAGTCTTTCTAAAATATTTCATTATAATTATAGTTTCTTTTATAAGGCATGAGTCCAAGAGATACATTATGGAATAATTCTTGCATAATTTAAAGTTGAATACCTATGCAGTTCCTAGAAAACACCAGAGATAATAGTATTTCACACTACTAGAAAACATTACTGGGACTTCTCTACTCCATCTATGCCTGCGGAGGTATAAGCTGGCATTTGAGGGGTTCAGATCATTAGATTTTTTTGTATTAGAGTGACAATAAGGTAGGGGAACAAAGAGAAAGGCAGAAATGGGGATGCAGAGCACAGTTGCTGTTTGCTGCTGGTCTTCTTCCATTCTGCCCTCTATAAAAAGTAACCCCCCCAGCTCCTACATACAGTATTAAGATCAACACTGATTACCTACTAATCAAATTGAACATGTGTCTAAGACACCAACAAAGCAGGGTCACCAAGAATATGTAAAAGAATATCAGAAAATGTAGGGGTGAAGCTATTTTTATTTCAGCATATTGGTAAATTTTGTAACATTTTAGAAAAGTGAAATTTTCTTTCATAGTTTAGTGTAGTTGTACTACACTAGTGTAGTGTAGGGTTGTAGCACTTGATAACCTTTTTACCGTAACTTTGCATCTTCCAAAGACCAACTGTGAAGCAATAGCTACCTTCAGAGGGAAAATACCCCTAACCCACAGTCGCTGATGCTCAGGAGAATACAGAGTATGGTGTGGCCCCAGGGGCTGCATCTCTACCCCTTGCCAGCGGCTCAGAGGACTTGGTTCTCGTATCCTTTTCCCCAATTTTTGTTATTTTTCTTTGGGAGGCTAAGTCTAAGAGTTCACAAGGCCAAAAAAAAAAAAAAAAAAAAAAAAAAAAAGCATTTCCCTCGATAATCTTCAATATAGATTTGTACTCAGAGATTTGTATTCGAAAGGACAACGTTGATCGCTAACAGAAACCTTGGGCACGTTACTTCCCTTTCTATCATCAAGAAAATGGAAAGATTGAAGATGATCTCTGAAATCTTGACTTAGTCCCCGGGATCAATACTGGCAGGTCCCCCCATCCCTAACGTTGTGTTTACGGTAAAGCGTTCAAAACAGAACGAATGGTGTAGTACCAGATGGAATGTCCCTCAACTCTTTCCTTTTTCGCCAGAGGCAACCTTTAGTAAATAGTTACGTATCTTTTCCAGTTATTTTCTATGCAGATACATGATCTCCTTTAAACACTCAAATGGGAACATTTTCGTCTCACACGCCTCGGGGAATCTCTAGAACTTTTTTTGAAAGCTCTCTTCTGAACCCGTTTCCCCTAAAGCCGGAGCCTCCTTTGCAGACATAACCTCAGTGAGTCGCCGCTCTCAATCTCACGGTCTTTTACTCTGGGGCGGGGCCGGCTGCCACAGCAACACGCACCTCCCCACTTTCGCTTTGGGGGCGGCCCCCTCAGAGGCAGCTGACACTTTCCTCAGACCGCCTTCCAATCCCGAGCGCCGGGAGTTGGCGGCGGTACTTTGCCTCATTTCCGCCTCGCAAGGCGATTGGCTCAAGACTCCTTCCTTCGGGTTTGAGCCCTCAGCTCGCGCCAGGACCCGGCGCACTGTGATGACGACATCGGCCGGCGGCGGCGCCGCCGACGACACCTGGGAGGCTGGGAGGGCTTCCGGGGCTGCCGGCCTGGCCGCTGAGAGCTGCTGTCATGGCGGCCGCTGTTTGGGGCTTCCTTTCAGTCCTTCTTCTTTTGCTCTCAGGGGACGCCCAGAGCTCGGAGCTGCCTGGGGCTACTGCCGATGGGTCAGGCGGGACTGGGGTCGGCATAGGAGATCGCTTCAAGATCGAGGGACGTGCGGTTGTTCCAGGAGTGAAGCCCCAGGACTGGATCTCGGCCGCCCGAGTGCTAGTAGACGGAGAAGAGCATGTCGGATTCCTTAAGTGAGCATCCTATGGGCAGCGGGAAAGCGGTTGGCGTGGAAGCCGGAAGGGAATTCCCTCTAGGAGAGCCAGGTGTCAAGAACTGACGACGTCGCTGTCGGAGGGTGAAAGGGTGGGCGTCAATAACAAAACAATCTGTGCCGGGAGACCTTGGGAAGCAACCGGACGCTTTCCCCTATTTCCCCCCATCACCCCATTCCGTGCATCTCAGAAATGAGGGTGGCAGGTGCTTGCCCCAGGGCCGGAGCAGTGGGATCCGTTATCTTCAACTCCATTTTTGCCTTGTAGGGGTCGACCCCTCCTGGGCCCTCGGGACAGGTGGACCCTTATTTGTTTTGTGCTGAATTCTTTCCTTTGCATCTCATTTGGTCTCTCTAGAATCTGGCCACTTTTTGCATTCATTTCAGTCTTTTGGCAGTTTGATGTTCTGTAGAAAGAGGCTAAACAAGTGGGAATTCTCAAAACCCAAAGGACTTCTATGATGGCATAGACTGGGAGGCTAATGTTGCTGCTTCTCAAATTAATGGGCCCTGAAGTCCCTGATCAAAGCACCTTTTTTTTTTTTTTTTTTAAATGCCCGATGGTGGGATTGTTGTTCTTTTTTACAGTTGAATTCATCGGGGGATTTGCAACATCACACTTGGTGGCATTTATGTGAGACTGGGGTTTCTCCACATTTGCTTACATGCTTCTTTCTTTTCTAGTTATTAGCAAAAATGGGATTTCAGCCAATATTAAAGAACGTGGTGAATTTATTAGCATTCCAGTTTTGCAGTCGCCTGCTTTTCAGATGTTTAGGCACAAATGTGATGTTTTAAGTCTTTCAGTCACTGCTTTGGAGGTGAAATTGTGAACTGAAAGAAAATATTTAGGAAAGGAAGTGTTTTTCTGATAGGTTTGTATACCAGCAAGTGGTATTTGCAACCCAGACATCTTAAACTTGGACTTTTACTTCTAAATCTGATTTGCAAATATTCAGATCATCCAGGTGCTGTTGAATGAGATTTGAATCTCAGATTAATAGATAATGATGAGAAGTTAGTCTTTTAATACTGTTTGTATTTACAAAGCTGGCCGTAGGGCATTCTTTAGGGTTTGCCCCAAGTAATGATGTTTTAATGAAAAAACTCTCAATTAAACCTTGGGAAATTAGTGTAAATTGACGTTTTGGCTTCTCTTTTCTGCAGTATTCAATTCTTTTAAAAAGCATTTATTAGTTTAGTTTTTTGAAGATTTTATTTTATTTATTTAACAGACATACACAGAGAGGGAACACAAGCAGAGGGAGTGGGTGAGGGAGAAGTGGGCTCCCCGCAGGGAGCGGGTTGTGGGTCTCGATCCTAGGACCCTGGGATCAAAACCTGAGCTGAAGGCAGACGTTTAACGACTGAGCCACCCAGCCGCTCCTATTATTTTTATTTTAAAATAATGTATAAGCAATTTGTTTATTGAAGAAAATGTAAACAAATTAGGGATAACAAGACTTAACATTTTATTGTATCTTTTCCGATGAGTTTTTAATAGTAAAATAAAATATGTAGTACTTTGTCATCTGTTTTTTTTTTTTTATCCCCCAGTTAATATTTTGGGAGCAGTTACTTACACCATTTCATATTCTTCTGTTTGTAGAAAGGCTAAGAATTAATATGAGGAGCTTATGGTGGGAAACTTGTTGGAAGAGGGATAGTAATTGTCTTGTACTTGTTATGCATAATTAGCTTGGAGTTTTGACTTACAGTTAGGCTTGTTAGAGGTGGCTTGGGCCTTGGCTAATAGAAATGAGGGGAGTTTTGACTGAGGGTGCTTCATGCCACTTATTGCCCTTATCACTGTGTATATAAAGCATAACTTATTTAAGCAGTTTTCTGTTTGGGGACATTTAGGTAGTTTTCAGTTTTTTGATGTAGTAGATTTTATGCACTATACTTTTTTGGGGAACTTTTTGTTATGGAAAATTGCAGACATACACTAAAATAAATGATAGTTTTGTGAATGCTTAGGTACCCATCACAATCTACTGTTCCATTTCATGTCTCCTCCTTACCACATTTATTTTTTTTCTGGAATATTTAAATATCACCCTAAATATAATCTCCCTTGAAAAAGCATTATTATGTGTCTCTAAAAGGTAAGGGCTTAAAAAGCCCCCACAATACCATTATTGACTTAATAAAATAAGTAATAATGCTACAGCTTCATCTAATACCCAGTTCATTTATCTCAAAAATGCTCCATGTAATTCTTTCAAGTCAGGATCCAACAAAGCTTACATATTGCAGAGTATATTTTTAAAACCAAGTTTTAAAATTTCATTATAAAATGAATATAAAATGTTATCTTAAATATTTGTCTTACGGTGAAAAATAGATTTGCTTTTTCCTTTGGGTAGTTAGATCTGCTGTTGTGTTTCACAATCATTAGTTTAATTCTTTTTCTGGATCTAGAAAAATATTTTGAAGTTTGTTCATTGAGGTTCCCATCAAGAAGCAGAAGACACCCAAATTAGAATAATTCAAGGAAAGTCTAATGAAGGGATTAAACACTGTAGTCATGGTATAGGGAAACAACCAGATTGTACAGTACTCTATAGAGTTTACAACCTCAAAGCTACTCTTACCTCTAAGCCTGAAGAAATTAGGGGAGGTAAAGTTTACTGGGACCTAGAGGGGAAGAAAGGACTGCCTTCAGAGGAGCACTGTCCCTTGACACAGCAAGTCAGAGGTGGCCTCTCAGGGAGGGAGCTGGGGAAAAATATGCTAAGCTCATTTTCTTTTCTTCCTCCAGTCCTCAAAGAGTTGAAGGGTGGTGAGTGGGTGCGAAGGCCCAGTGATAATATCCAGCCCAGGAATAAGTTAACTTGATGTTTAACATTTCAGTTCTGTTTTAGTTCAGTCTATACTTTGAAATAGCAAGGAATGTCTTTTCCTTTTGCCTTTAGTAAATATTGTGGGTGTGGCAGAATAAATTGATTACTTCAGCTGTGGAAGAGCCTAAGGATTTTTTTTTTTAAGATTTTTATTTATTTATTTGGCACAGAGAGAGATCACAAGTAGGCAGAGAGGCAGGCAGAGAGAGGAGGAAGCAGGCTTCCTGCTGAGCAGAGAGCCCGATGCGGGGCTCGATCCCAGGACCCTGAGATCATGACCCAAGCCGAAGGCAGAGGCTTTAACCCACTGAGCCACCCAGGCACCCCAAGGATTTTTTTTTTTTTTTAAGATTTTATTTATTTATTTATTTATTTATTTATTTATTTATTTGGGAGAGAGAGAGAGAGAGCGAGTGAGCACAGAGGGAGAGTGAGAGGGACAAGCAGACTCCGCATTGAGCAGAGAGCCTGATCTGGGACTCCATGGCAGGACCCTGAGATCATGACCTGAGCAGAAGGGAAACACTTAACCGACTGAGCCACCCAGTTGCCCTGAAAGAGCCCAATGATTTAAGAAGCATTATTTAATGTATTATGATCCAGGGACTTCTCTGATAAAGCAGTTCCTTTTAGGATCATTTGTTTTTTTCCTGAAACAGAAACTTTGTTTTCCTCAGAATGTCAGTTTCCCAATATTAAAACAAATTGATTTTGATCTGTGAATCTGAAATTATCAGCTCTTGGATGGGATGGTTTTCTAAGTCTAGAAGATTTTTAAAAAATCAGTATGGATAAGGCAGATAGTTTTAACTACATAAACCTGTTAAACTTCTGTATATCCAAACAAAAGTAACCAGAGTATATGGGAACTATTTGTAACAAGTGGAACAAATTGTACTTGATGGCCTTCTTGTTAGAAAGAAAGACAACAAAATGCAAACAAAAACTAGGATGGGAAAAGCCACTTATTTTTAAGGAGTTGTTGCAGGCAAAATTGGAACCTTAATGTAGTAATTATGCACATTGATAATTTCTCTTGAATGAAGACATAGCTTCAGAATTGAAACTGTGCCCCTGTTATCGACTATCCCCCAGAAGGAACTAGAAGTACTTTCTATGTCAGGATTCTCTGCTCCTGTGGAGTGCTGTGGTGTATTTTCCAGAACCCTTTCTGTGTGATTATAGAAGCTGAAGCATGGGGACAATTCTTGCCAGTTTGGGGACTTTTTTTGTTGTCAATTTCAGTGTCATTTGATGGGGGGGTTGATTTGGGAGTTAACAGATAATTTAGAACAAAAAAAAAAAGCAAGCTGTTGATCAGAAGTATCTAAATATGATTTTCATTTTTCTAGGACAGATGGGAGTTTTGTGGTTCATGATATACCTTCTGGATCTTATGTAGTGGAAGTTATATCTCCAGCTTACAGGTTTGATCCTGTCCGAGTAGATATCACTTCAAAAGGAAAAATGAGGTAAGGGCACCTGATTTAGTTTTTACAAAAGGCAAGGCTGCTGAGTACCTCCTGTATTCCTTTTAGAATTTATAGTTAGGATTGAAAAATTTCTCATTTAAACTGGGTATTCCATAAAAATATCCTTATATTGTCTTTAATTTTAAAATTTTTTCCTCTCTGCCCCCACCTCCCAATATCCTTACATTGTTTTAATTTGAGCATTGGTAATACTGCAAAGTTGAACTTCCTCCTGCTCTGGCTTAAATTTATTTTAAAGCTCCTAATATGATTATAATAGAGAAAAGGCACGATTACCTACTTTGAGAGCAAAAGCCCTGTGAAAGTTATAATTGAAATAATGATTGTCAGTTGGTTAAGCTTCTGTCTTCGACTAAGGTATGGTCCCAGGACTCCGAGAGTTCCACATCTCATCCTTGTTCAGCGGGGAGGCTGCTTCTCCCTCTGCCTGCTGCTCGCCCTGCTTGTGCGCTCTCTTTCTCTCTGACAAATATATAAATCTTAAAAAAAAAAAAAAAGGAAATATGATTATTTAAAGTGGGAAATAATTTAACTTTTCTATATTAGAAATATGCCATCTGTTTTTCACTGGGATATTTTGACAATACCTCTTAATATCTACTTAATAGTTGTATTGATCTGGAAATTTCTACAGTTCTTCCTTTCTGAAATATTTAGTGTGCAGTGGAAATTTAGTATTTTGGGGGCAAATGATGGATTACATTGTGTAGTTTATCTCAGAGTGAGGATCATGATAAGAAAAGAAAAAAGCACAGTATAATTTCTAAGTAGATGAGCATATGCTTTGAAGTTGAGGTGAAAAGAATGTGGGAATAATTCAGGCTGTGAGTATAGAATACCACAAATCCATTTGAAGTTAGAATCCATTGTGTGTAGATGTCCACAGTTATTCCTTCTGTTATTCCGCAGTTTATTTATTTATTTATTATTGTCCCATACTAGTAGTATTCTCTTTGGTCTAAACTGACCAATAAATAAATAAATAAATACAATTTATTTGTTTATTTTTTTCTAGCTTTATTGTGGTATGGTGACAAATATGAAAGAATTTTGAGTGGTAATGTCTCTTTGAGCTATCACAAAATAACTCCATGTTACAGTAATAAAGCATAGGTCTTGGAAAGGCAAAAATAATTTTTGGGTTCTGTTTTATTACTGACCTTTTTGGTATGTGCTGAGAATATTTAGGTTGATTTGTAGCGACCCCAAATTGAGCTGACATGGTAGAGATATGTTCAGTTGGTACCATAATATTTACATTTGAGATATTGTTTACACCTAAAATGTTTTTCTTCTTTCTTCACCTTATGTTTTGCTTTGTTTTGTTTTTGGACACTGAATGTCATAAAAGTATAATACTGTAATTCACATAGAGTGAGTCTCACGTAGAGGTGTCTCATCCTTTATATCAGCTACAGATAGGGTTTTCTTTCTCCTCCTCCTTTTTTTTTTTAAGATTTTATTTATTTATGACAGAGAGAGATAACAAGAGCGGGAGCACAAGCACCGGAGAGCTGGAGAGGGAGAAGCAGGCTCCTCACTAAGCAGGGAGCCCAGTGGATCCCAGGATCCTGGGATCCTGGGATCATGACCTGAGCTGAAGGCAGACGCCCAATGACTGAGCCACCCAGGTGCCCATTCTTTCTCCTTTTTTTAACATGTGTAATGAACAGAGACAATTATAATTTACATTCTTGATAGTATCATGAAACTAATACAATGATGCCACTAAAAATGATGCACTTAGAAACAAATTACCCCCCCCCCGATTTTTGAAGTTAAAATTGTTGTCTTAGAATAGTCTAGTTTGTCCAAATTCTAATCATATTCCTTGCTACTGGCTATTTAGAGCAAGGGTAAAGCTTGAATTGAAGGTAATCTCTTGTAAATATGTTTATAAATATTTGATTAGAATAAGTGGATTTTTTCAAAGTAGTTGAAGCACATTAGGTATCAAATTTCTCACCTCTTTTTAGAGGCATGAAGATTTGTAAGAAGATACATAGGTAAAATCCTAGTATGTTAAATTTAAACTTTAAAGGACTTACCATGGGACACCGGGGTGGCTCAGTCATTAA
>PISX010020420.1:0-11894 GCA_004024625.1 Mellivora capensis | reverse complement strand
CACCCGGGCGCCCCTGGGTGAGAGTTTTGATTAAAGTTAGTGCATCTCAGGTGAAAATGTAGTGTTACCTATAGCACTGTTGCAGGACTTTCTTGAATCATAAATTTTTCCTGCAAAATAGACTTGAAAATTAGGTATGTTTATTAATTCATATCCCAGACAACCAAAGAGATATGTAGCATTTTGTATATTTATAGCAAAATTAATTTATTATTAAATATAATCAAAGAGCATTAGAGCTAGAAGAATTTCTAAAAGAGCTTTTGATATAAACAGAGAACTTGTCTAATCCCACAGGTCTATGTAATGACAGAGCTACAGCTCAAAATTAGGTCTCCCGATTTCAAGTCTAGAGTGTTCTTTCTCTACATTTTGCTAAATACTTTAGAAATATAGGTAAAATTTTTAAGATCAAGAGTTTAGATGCCAAAGTATTTTGGAAAAAGCGAAAGGTATTGCTAAAAATTATGAGTAGTTCTTTTAACTAGTAATGTTTTTGATAAAACTACTGATGCTTTTCTCATGTGGCTTTATCAGAGCAAGATATGTGAATTACATCAAAACATCAGAAGTGGTCAGACTGCCCTATCCTCTCCAAATGAAATCTTCAGGCCCACCTTCTTACTTTATTAAAAGGGAATCATGGGGCTGGACAGACTTTCTAATGAACCCGATGGTATGTATCATGCTACAATTACGTATCTTAACTAATCTCTAATTTGATTCTAGGTAGTCAAAAATGTCTAATCCTGGTGAGGAAGAAAAGACGTCAGATTGTTAGATGAAAGGTTAATTGTGAATAGTTTATTGATTTATTGATTTCAGGAAAATAGTAGCTTTGGAAATAATAATGGAAATAATGTAGTGAGAATTGCATGGTTGCTTTGACATTGAAATGTGCAACAGAAATGGGATAAATACTTATGATGAAATGTTTTAAAATGCAAATGGAATAAGAGTGTGTGGTAAGTCACACGTGGAGTTAGCAGTCTCATCCTTCGTTCCACCTGCCTATTACTTCACTGACGGATGTGCCATCGTTTATTGAACAGCCACTATTGGTGGCTTGAGTAAGCATTTTTCTCCTTTTTTCACATGTGTAGTAAACAGAGAAATTATTCTGTGATAATTTAAATACTTGGTATGAAACTGATGTTATGGTGTCCACTAATAATAAAACACTAATAGGATACATTCTTTAGAAACAAATTAACTTTTTTTTCTGCTTCTGGAAGTTGAATTACTATCTTGAAATATTCTAAATGGTGATCATATTCCTTGCTGATAGCTACTTAAATCACAAACAGGAATATTTGGGGAATGTACATTTTTTGAGAGGAATAAATAGTACCTACATCTGCTATCAGGCATAAAGAACCAGGAGGGTAGAGTGCATAGGAGAAATCAGCAATGAAACTCCAAACCTGATTAAGAAATATCTTCCATATTCTCATTTCTGAAATTCCGCGGAAACATACCTACTGCTAGAAGCTTGGCAGGCATTTTTCAAAACTGATCTGTTGTAGTAGTCACCTGGTACTATGTTGCAGTCTTGAGAAGATGTATATTAATTAGAGGGTCAATATAATATTTTCTGCAAGAACCACAGAGTCATCTGGAAAGATCCCAGTTGGCCATCAGGATCATTGTTCCTAATGCCAGACTGCAGATTAAGGAGAGTGAGTAACACAAACATACTGTTTGTGTATGTTTGTGTTAAATAAAATTGTAAACTCTGCAAAATGATAGGTGGCTCATATACGAAGTGAGTTGTCTGTAAGGTCCAAACCTACATGAATTAGGCTCTTAATACTCTACAGTAGTCAATCGTTGAGGAGGACCTTATATCAACAGGGCTGGGTCAGTAGAATTGAGGTGGTGCTGGTAGTCTTATTCTATATATAACATTTGAATCTTTAATTTCATCATGGATTGTTAAGTGTAGATTTTATTCTTCTGTTAAGTGGGGAAAACACTTTCTGGATTTTTTTTCCTCCACAGGTTATGATGATGGTTCTTCCATTATTGATATTTGTGCTTCTGCCCAAAGTGGTCAATACAAGTGATCCTGACATGAGACGGGTAAGATGTTTGCCCCCTCTGTGGATTTTTGAACCATATTCTGATGCCTGAACCAGCTGTTGTGGCTGAATGGCTTGGGGTTTTTCAGCTTTATCCTAACTCCCAAGCCAAATTCATTCAGAGGCTGTGTTAACACAGTATCATGTTCCTCTCATTTAATTACTTGTTTCCACTGGACCAGATAAATTCAGTTGGTTCTGCCTGATAAAAGCCTGGGTCTCTTCATATAGCTTAAACAATCTGCTTGGTACGACTGTCTTTGTGCATCTCTTGTTAAATAGTTCAAATGGTACCCCAATCCATATAGTTTGCAAAATGATAGCTTTTTATGATTTACCTTTATTTTATAAAACTCTTCAGAGTATATATTTAGTTTTTGTGTTCAGAAACACACACACACACACACACACAAATTCAGTTAACTAAGGGAGAAAAATAGAATCGTGGCTTCTAGACTTTTCACCACAAAATCATACTGGTTTTGCAATGGACGGGGAGTTGCCAAGTAAGATGCTTCAAATTTAGTGCCACTGCTTTGTCTCTTTTAAATATTGGCTTCCATAAAATCTTCAGAATTCTTTTTAAAGATTTTATTCATTTTACTGACAGAGATTGCAAGTAGGCAGAGAGGCAGGCAGAGAGAGAGGAAGGGAAGCAGGCTCCCCGCTGAGCAGAGAGCCTGATGCAGGGCTCGATCTCAGGACCCTGGGATCATGACCTGAGTCGAAGGCAGAGGGTTTAACCCACTGAGCCACCCAGGTGCCCCAGAATTCTTTTTAAACCCTTATTTTTCTTCTACCTGGAAACCATCAACAAGCCCGTTTCCTCAGTTCCAGGTTTTTCCATTGTATGTAGTATATTAATGTATTGACACCTTATTCATTGCTGAATGAACATTTTTAATTGATATCTATGTAATAGATACTAGGGATACAAAAATGAGTTGTATATCATCCTTGTTGTCAACAGACTCAGAATCCAGTTAAATGTAGGAAATAGAATAAATTTATAAACACTCTTCTTGCCATCAGAGGATTGTGGGTGTATGTGTGAGAGAGTTTTAAATGGGAAAATAAGATACACATCAAATAAATTAAAATGTTTGCTGAGGTAGTAGATGATTAAGTTCTATAGAAGGCAAGGCATTTATCCCAAGCTGGAATAGCAGAAAAAGCTTCATGATCAAAGAATGCTTTATGATACTTCAGAATGTCTTATTGCCAAATTTGACATTTTTGCTTCAGTGTTGGTCAGAAAGTGTACATCCTGTGTCATCCTTGTATCGGTTAACCAGTTAACCCTGTGGTATCAATAGAAGGAAACGTTGGAGGTCACATTGGATCAAAAGTTAATTCCTTGGGACGCCTGGGTGGCTCAGTTGGTTGGACGACTGCCTTCGGCTCAGGTCATGATCCCGGAGACCCGGGATCGAGTGCCGCATCGGGCTCCCAGCTCCATGGGGAGTCTGCTTCTCCCTCTGACCTTCTCCTCGCTCATGCTCTCTCTCACTGCCTCTCTCTCAAATAAATTAAAAAAAAAAAAAAAAGTTAATTCCTTGCAGAGTGCTTTGCACATAGTAAGCAGTGTAAAAAGGTCTTTATTCAAGAGCTTCAGAATTGAGGAGATTCAGAAATAGAATTGATGATACATTTTTGCAGGGTCTCAAGACCTCTTACCATATACATTTAATTTTTGATGATTAGAGCTTGTTAACATTTCTGATTTATGCTTATAATGTTTCTTTTCCTGGGTATATCTGTAAATGCACTTTCTCCTTGAAAACCCATATATAAATTCTACCTTTGGGGAGAAAGCCTAAGCTAATATCCAAGTGGTATTCAACTTTAAATGATAGGTAATACAGTTTTTGCTGGTTTTTTTTTTTCATTTCTAAACTAATACAATTTTAAGTTTACTTTGGAATTTAATGTAAAATTCAGGTGTGACATATATTACATAAATATTGTTGAAGGTGGAACAGTACTTTATAGATTGTTGGCTTATTAGAGAGAGGACGAAACCTCAAAATAAAAGTGCCAGATCCTTATGAGGTCCTGCCAGTGATTTGTTTGTAGCATTTCTGTTGCTTGCTTTAGATGCTGTGATTGAGGTCACTTAGGCCTTAATAGCATTCACAGATTTACTACTAAGGGCCTTAGGAATGAAGTGTTAGAAATATGTAGTTATTGTCCAGACATTTCTGATAACCTTGTATATAGTTAAAGACTGATATTCCTTTTTATATGCATCTAAAGAAAGCATGAGTTTAAAAAAACATTAAAACAGTAAGAGCATTTTAACCAGAAAACAAAATAAGATGGCAAGAATATGATCACACATAATCATAGAAAATACTCTTTATGAAAACATAAGCTGAATCACACCAACATAAGATTTATTGGACGTTAATTAAGGACCACAATGCTTAGTAGTATAAAGGAGGTATGAAACATGGTGTGTGGTAGAACATTGCTGAGGACCAGTAGCTGCTCTTTGTTCTCTTCCTCTCCTTTAATGGAAGTGTTAGTTGTTAGATGACTTGAAGGATCCCGATGCCTTTCCTTTTACTGTGCTTTGTCCTCTTGCAGGAGATGGAACAGTCGATGAATATGCTGAATTCCAACCATGAATTGCCTGATGTTTCTGAATTCATGACAAGACTCTTCTCTTCAAAATCTTCTGGCAAGTCTAGCAGCGGCAGCAGTAAAACAGGCAAAAGTGGGGCTGGCAAAAGGAGGTAGTTGGACAGTCGGAGATAGCATTTGCACAAATACGGATCACTGGGTGGCATCCAAGTCTTGAGGGGAAACCGTGTGAAGCAACTACTGTAATCTTGAGTCATCTTTAAAGTTGATCTCTTACACCTGTCGTGTGTGGTAACTCTTTAGCACATGTTTTGTACTTGATACACAAGAAAATCCAGCTTTCGTCTTTTGTCTGTATGAGGTCAATATTGATGTCACTGAATTAATTACAGTGTCCTATAGAAAATGACATTAATAAATTATATGAAGTACTATACATTATGTATATTAAAATGTCTTAATCCAGAGATAAAATGACCTTGTCATTTCTTCTTCATTTAATGTTTCTTTTATTCCAGACAGTTTTCTTCTTTCATTATATGAGGCTTGCAATTGACCTTTCCTATTTATAAAGAAGTGGTTGATATTTTTAGAGCTGCATGCACCATGGTTTTTTGTGTAGCCAGACCTTTCACAATGGTCAGCCCTGCCCTGCACTTAACATTCCCCAATGTTTGAGATGGAAGCCTATGTTCCTAATGTAGTTTTAATTTTTGTTAGTACAGTTAGTTTTATTAGAGTATGGATATATGAATGAGAGTAGTTGTTACCAGTTCTTAAATTTTGGTTACCATCTATGGGATTCATTACTGAGTGCCAGTAATGTGCTGTGCTTCAAGGTAGGATTCAGAGATGGATAATGTCCAGTGGCTGTCCTCCATAGAGCTTATTATGTAGGGAGGAAGCACAATAATAAGAGGGAATGAATGGTCAGGGGAAGGAAGTGCAGCATAGGAAAGCCTTCTGGAGACTAAGGATGGAAAAATCAATCTTGGAGCTCCATGCTGTAATGTTGGTAGTATAGCACAGGGAGCTTTTAAATCTCATCTTTCCCATCATTCTCAGACTTGTTGGAATATAGATTACATTACTTTCCAGTATGGATAATCTAAAAAACTTTTTATTCAATAAGTTATAAAAATTTCATACCTTTTATTTTGGTTTATTTTAATTAAAAATAAACTCTGAAACTATACTATTACTTCTCTAGTAAAGGTCTCTTACCCTCTTCTATGTTAAAGAACTCCCCTACTGCTTTCTTAAGGGTATTAAACCAGCCAAAAATAACAAAAGAAGTTGATTCCATTTTCTCTTTTGTGTAAGTACCATTGTCCATTTTGAAATGAAGCTTGAAAGTTTTCTTTTAAAGGTGTAAGTTCTGATATAGGACATTTTATTAACTATATCTCTGTTTGTTAATTGCCGAGGTTCCAAACTGGTTGAGCTATGATTGACTAAGATAGGTAAATTGGTTAATGGTAGAACTAGGTAGGTCTTTGAAAATAGTCATTTATTGAAAATAAAATATTAAAATACTAGTTGAATGAAAGTTGCGATTTAAAAGAAACAGAATGTAGTGAGAGTCGTAGTCGTATGACTGGAAATTGTCTTGAAAAATTTCAAAATTTGGATTGTCAAAATTTGCACATATAATACCTAATGACCAAAAAAATTGGAAAGCACTTCCAAGGAAGTTATCATTTCATGTGCTAATAAAGAAACCTTATGGTTATTTTATATAGAGTCTAAAGCCATCTGGATATAAAATCTAGACATCTCTTATATTACAGAATGTTACTATATCAGTTGTATATGAAAATCTTAACTTTGCATAGAACCTCCATCAAAGGCTAAGTGTGCTTACAGATGCAGAAATAATTGTATTTTATTGGGCAATACTGGGTTTAGTGCAAAGAGCCCATTTAGCTGCTAACTTGCTTTGTGACTTTGGGCAAGTCACTTTCCCTCTTTGAACCATGTCTTGTCTTCTTCATTGTTGTATTTCCAGCGTTGAGCATGTAGGCACACAATAAATATTTGTTAAATGAATAAATAAATGGGCCTCAAGTTTCCTCATCTGTAAATTGAGGGATTTGGATTAGATCTATAAATTCTTTTTCAGATCTAGAATTATTCCACTAGAATTTTAATCCAGCCCTATTATTTTCTGCCTGTAGGAACGATATATCACTGCCAAGTTTTTCTTTCTTTTCTACTTCTTTGGATTCTTTCTGGTGTTCCCCATTTGGAGGCAAAGTGGTGTTTTGCTCTTTAGGGCCTTTCTTAGATTCATATATATGTATATGTATATACATAATATATATATATCTCCTTAATATAAGCCTTGTGTTTAAAAATTTTTCACATCTACTAATTTAAACCTGAGTAGTGATTTTGTACAAACTATATCTTTGTTGCCCATTCTTGCCAGGAAGTCCTGAGTGGCTTCCTGGAAGGGTCTATAGCTCCCAAGTTTTCAAGCACTTTTTTAGGAGCGAAAACTTCAGGACTCACCCTGAGTCTGGTTAACATTTTGAAAAGATTCAGGATTTTACCTAGCCTCCCCAGAGTACTAAAGTATCTTATTTTTCCTCTTATGTTTCCTCTGGCAGGAGGGAAGAGGCAACCATTCAACATACTTTTCAGTATTAGAAGGGTTTCAAGGTCCCCATGAGGAATGTCAATAATGATACAGGAGAGCTTTTTCATTTAAATAGTTGCTTAAACTGTCAGGAAGTGCTCAAATTAAAAAGAAAAAAAATCTTTTGAAAACATTTTTATTAAATATCTTAAAAAATTAAACCAAGTATTTTCATCTGTTTGTTGCTGTCCAGGTTACATATTGCCCTATTTTTGCATGTTTACAATTATTTATGTGCCTTTTTAAAATTTAAACCCAACAAAAATAATGCTAAGTAGTAATCTCAGGAAATATATTAGAAACTACTGACCTAGTTTGAATTGAACTTTAGCTCAGTTCGAGGAATATGTTGAGATAGGAGCTAGTTGTATACTGCTCTTTTAGCATTTAGGTGTGATTATTGTCATCATTTAGAGTCAGTTATTTTTTAATTTATAAGGTATGTGAAAATATTTCAGTTGGTAAAAGTTTGAATTATTCAGGAGAACTTGAAGGTGGATTTCGCAAAATTCAGATGTTGCCTATAAGTTATTAACAATTTTAATATTCTTGAGAAAAAGATGGACTATTAAAAGAGCTATTTTAGAAAAAAAAATTCCCCCTCCAATAGCACCAAACATTAGCTTATCTCTTTTCCCTTTGTAATATGACTTTATTATGGGAGCGTAGGGGAACTGATGCCATTCTTTTTTTTTTTTTTTAAGATTTTATTTATTCATTTGACACACAGAGATCACAAATAGGAGGAGAGGCAGGCAGAGAGAGGAGGAAGCAGGCTCCCTGCTGAGCAGAGAGCCCGATGCGGGGCTCGGGATCCCAGGAACTTGGCATCATGACCGGAGCCGAAGTCAGAGGCTTTAAGCCACTGAGCCACCCAGGTGCCCTGGAACTGAGCCATTCTTAATGGTTACGGTCTTCTGGGATTGAGCCAGCCAGGCAAGCAAGCCCAAGAACAAGGAAGAGTAATTAAGAGAGTCAAGTAGTAAAGAAGAATGGGTAGAGCCATAAAAAACTAGCTGTGCACAGCATTTCCAATAGAAAACTTTTGACAGGGCATTTAATTCCACTAAGATTTAATAAACTAGTAATTGAAGATTCATATGTATACCTCCTTAGATACCAAGTTTTCCATATATATGAATGTAAGCAATTTATTCCACTCACTTTTAATGAGCTCCTACTACATATATTTGAGTAATTTATTTTTTAAAAGATTTATTTATTCAAGATAGTGTATGCAAGCTGGGGAGAAGGACAGAAGAAGAGGTAGAAAACCTCCTTAAGCAGACCCCTAGCTGAGTGAGCCCAACGTAGGGCTTAATCCTAAGACCCCGAGATCATGACGGGAGCTGTAATCAAGAGTCAGCCACTTAATCCAGTCACCCAGGTGCTCCTATATCTGAGTATTTTAAGACATATTTCTAAATAACTATATTTAGAAAGTTAGAAAATATTTAGAATTAATTATGAAAATTTGTCATGCAGAGTAAGAAATGGAATCTCCCAGGGGTGCGTAGGTGCTACCAGATCAGAGAAGGCAGTATGTTGACCCTGAGCCACAGGCAAGCAGAATCAACAGTGGAATCTACAAACCTAAGGAGTCCGGCCCCAAAGAATATAGCAAATGCCCTGGTTGGAGACCATGGTGACCCCAGAGAGTGATGGATAGAGTGGCTGCCAGATAACCTTTCAGGTCCATGGAGGCTCTCTTGCTCTTCTTGCAGTGGATTCTGTGAAGGCCTCTTGAATCCCTTCCCTCACTCTCTGTACCCTAACCTCTTACTTATCATCTATCCTGACTAGGTGAGTCCTGCGTCCAGTTTTATCCTAGGACACTCAGAGAGGTTTGAGAGAAAAGCTGCCAGTGAGTAATACTCATGTTTGTCTATCCAAATGGTTCTACTAACCTCATGCTTATATTAATTAGATCTAATTAAGGAAGGATTGAAGGGTCTGTAATTTTTGCAGTTTGGTAAAGAGAATGCTGAGGAGTTTTCAAATGCCTGTTAATCCCTTTAAAGCCAATTCTGATCAGCTTTGTACCCCTCCATGAAGTCTGAAAAAGGAGATGGACTTAAATTGCAGTAGAAGGAATTCATTTGCGAAGAATTTCTTGGCATAGTAAACAAAATTGTGAAATGCTAGTAACTATGAGGTTTACTTTTCTTGGCGTTCTTAAAAAATTGGTCAAAAGGTCACCTCTGAGAATGGCTGTATCTACACCTATCTGCTAGTCTCCTATCCCAAAAAGTGAATTATATTATTCCCAGAATGTGAAGAACGGTAAGATCAATATTTTCAGGGGGCATCTGGGTGGCTCAGTCAGTTAAGCATCTGCCTCCAGCTCAGCTTATGATCCCAGGTCCTAGGATCTGAGCCTCTCCTTCAGCTTCCTGCCCAGCGTGGACCCTGCTTCTTCCTCTCCCTCGGCCTCTCTCCCTGCTTGTGCGTGCTAGCGCGCGCGCTCTCTCTCTCTCTCAAACAAATAAATAAATCTTAAAAAAAAAAAAAGAAAGAAAAAGATCAATATTTTATGGAGGAGGAAATGAGACATCAATAATACTGGGCTGTGGAGAAGGGAGAGGAAAAACTAAACTCTGACAATAAGCTTTTTTTTTCCTTAATGTGCATCTTTTATTTTTTTAAAGATTTTATTTTTTTTTGAGATTTTATTTATTTATTTAACAGACAGAGAGAGATCACAAGTAGGCAGAGAGGCAGGCAGAGAGAAAGGAGGAAGCAGGCTCCCTGCTGAGCAGAGAGCCCGATGTGGGGCTCAATCCCAGGACCCTGAGACCACGACCCGAGCCGAAGGCAGAGGCTTAACCCACTGAGCCACCCAGGTGCCCCGTTTAATGTGCATCTTATCTGTTGAATTGTCATCCAGTTTGCCCCTTGTGACTGGTTCTCCCCTGTGGAGTAGGTATACCCTGCAGGAGTGTTCTCCCAGCAACTGTGTTCATGGCAGGTGGCCCTGGTCTTATGGGCATGGCTGATTTTTCCAGGAAGGGCATCTCACCCAGATTAGGCTGATGGCTGTTCCTTGGAAGTTAGAAATTTAAACTGAGGGACTAGAGGAGAAATGGCAACATATAAACTTGCAAGGTGTTCATGGCTATATATTCTATCATGCAAACCACAAAAAAAGAGGAAACAAGTTCCAAAGAGAAAATCTGGGAAGGAGCAGATACACAGAGAGGAGCTGAAATGGAAGATGAATTTTGAGAACTGTACCTTTGTTCAAACCCTTTGCTGAGATGCCTGCTTTCTTGCCCTCGGATTCCATAGAGCACTGTTCTGTCTTAAAATGTAGTTTTTGTGTTCTACTGAAGCTAATTCTAGTAGGTTTCTGTCACTTGAACCCAAGCGTCCTCATTTACATACTTTTGAGGTGTCTGGGTGGCTCTGTTGGTTAAGTGTCTGACGGTTGATTTTGGCTTAGGTTATGATCTCAGGGTCATGAGACAGAGCCGAGTCTGGCTCTGCACTGGGCATGGAGCCTGCTTGAGAATCTCTCCCTCCCTCTGCCCCTCCCTGCTTGCACATACTTTCTCTCTCCTTAATAAAAAAAAAAAAAAAGATGTACCCAATTTATACACTTTTCCATAAGTGACCAAAATGATCACCATCTTGATGAAAACCCCTCCTTTTCCCACAGTCAATACAAAATTGGCTATGTTGCCTCCACATCTCTCTTGAGTGAATGGATCTAATTAACTAATTATATGACCTTGGAACAGTTACTTAACCTTTCTGAACTTCAGTTTATCATGTGTAAAATAGATCAAAAGCTTCAACTGTAAAGTGGGGGGAGATATCTACTTCATGAGTAGCGCTTTTCTATGTATTATCTCATTTAATATTCACATTCACTCTATGCATAAGTCCTCAATAAAAGTTTGTTATTATTGGGGCACTGGGTGGCTCGGTTGAGTATGACTTCAGGTAAACCCCCTGGCCACATTCCCTCCACACTCACCTCTTGTAATTCCTTCCCAGCATAGATCTTGAGTTTTTCCGCAGTTCTCTGGATGCTTTTTTTTTTAATTAATTTTTTAATTTTTTATAAACATATAATGTATTTTTATCCCCAGGGGTACATGTCTGTGAATCACCAGGTTTACACACTTCACACACTAACCATAGCACATACCCTCCCCAATGTCCATTACCCCACGCCCCTTTCCCGACCCCCCTCCTCCCACCAACCCTCTCTTTTGTGAAATTAAGAGTCACTTATGGTTTGTCTCCCTCCCGATCCCATCTTGTTTCTTTTATTCTTTTCCTAACCCCCACCCCCCCATGTTGCATCTCCACTTCCTCATATCAGGGAGATCATATGATAGTTGTCTTTCTCCGATTGACTTATTTCACTAAGCATGATACCCTCTAGTTCCATCCACGTCGTTGCAAATGGCAAGATTTCATTTCCTTTGATGGCTGCATAGTATTCCATTGTGTATATATACCACATCTTCTTTATCCATTCATCTGTTGATGGACATCTAGGTTCTTTCCATTGTTTGGCAATTGTCGACATTGCTGCTATAAACATTCTGGTGCACGTGCCCCTTCAGATCACTACG
>PISX010020419.1:0-35837 GCA_004024625.1 Mellivora capensis | reverse complement strand
CCACCAACAGTGTAAGAGGGTTCCCCTTTCTCCACATCCTCTCCAACACACGTTGTTTCCTGTCTTGCTGATTTTGGCCATTGTAACTGGTGTGAGGTGGTATCTCAATGTGGTTTTAATTTGAATCTCCCTGATGGCTAGTGATGATGAACATTTTTTCATGTGTCTGATAGCCATTTGTATGTCTTCATTGGAGAAGACATTTCTAGGAAAGTTTTTATTATTTATATGTTTGGTTATTTGCATTGCTAATGTTTTACTTTTCAGAGTATTTGCATAAGGATGATCTTATCTGTACTGTGGTATTATCCTTCAGAGAAGTAACCAGGAAGGATATTTCTACTCTGGACACTTTTTATTCTAATTTACTATGTGGGCTATTACTGTAATGTACTTGAAAAGTATCTAAAAACACAATAAGGTTATTCATTATTATGCTATAGTAATATTGTTTTACTTTCCAGATTAAAAATAAGTCCACAAAAATTTTATTTAGTATTATTTTGCATCCAAGTCAAGAATGACAGGCCAAAGACATCTCGCCATATGGTATTTTCACTGGTGTTTGAAGCAGCATGTATTAACATTCCTGGAAAGAAATGGGCCAAAGAACCCTGAAAATTTTGTACTTATACATTAAAATATATGCTTCACTTTTTGGCATGCAATTAGAGAGCTATACGTACCATCCATCTTTCCTTGGTGCAAAAAGTGGACCTCTCAGAGAAGCTATTAAATGTGTTCTATTTACCTACTCTGAAGAGTACCAAACACATTATTTTATGTTTTCCCGATAGAATTGCTTTTAATGTAGTAAAGATTATAATAAAAAGAATAAATAGGCTAAAATAAAAAAAATAAAAAATTATAAAAAAGGCCATCTCACCATTTATTCATTCCTTTATTTCACAAATATTTAATAAACTCTTACTTTGGGCTAATCTTTGGAATGATGGGGAGTTTATAGTCTAGTGCTATGGAAGCTGATAATAAACATGTAAATATATACTGTTAGGGGTGAAAAATCACTATGGAGCCAATAAGATAGGTGAGAATTAGAAAAAAAGGGGAGAAAATGCTAAATACTTACAAAATACGTGATTGAAGAGAAGACAAATAATTTCCCCATACTTTTCTAAACATGAGACATAAACCCATTTGACCACAATCTCCAACTGTAGCATTTAGGAATAGTCCTTAGTCCATCTCACTGTCTTCCCTCATGCTTTCCTTCTTTGGACCAAGAAAGCTACTACATCTTATAGACAGCTTTCTGATTTTTTTTTAAATGTTAAAGTATTACTTAAATTTTCCATCATTACAAGCTTTCTTATAAGTTATAACAGACCTATATGTGAGTCATAAATTTAGAAATTACAGTTGCTTAGGAAAAAAGTTAAAACAACTTAATTTTAAAAACTCTCCATTTGGTAAAGTAAAATTTAGAATGATAGCTTTTATCCTTCAACACACTTCCTCAATTGTTATAGCTTAGGCAGCAGAAAAGAAATCAATCCAAGCAAGAGTAAGAACGGCAGGAGGAATGGACTCTGGACTGGAATTAGCCACCATGAAACTTAAAATTAGGGCAGGTTGAGCTTAAAGAAAAAGAATATTTCACCTATAACCTTAAATAAATGACTGCTTGTAATACTGTCTTAAGAATTATACATTTCAATACATTTCAAGGGAAACCTGGAAAGATAGGGAATATCAAAAAATGGAAGATATCAAGGATACATGGAGTTCAAGACAATTGTTTCTTGATTTCAAATATAGACAAGAGTTTGTCTCACAATGGAAAGTACACAAACAACAAGTCAATCAGAAGGGTGATTTTGACTTTTCTCTGAAACGTCTAGCTATTTTGAAAGGCTAAGAAATCTCAAGGTATTATCTGAAATCTTTCTTTTCAAAGATTTGAATTGTAACCCTGTCTGGAGAGAGATTCTAAACTATTTTCTGTGTTTGTGTATCCATGCATGTGTTTCACTTAGAAGACATTTGAGATTGGAAGAAGAAAAAATATAAAAAGAAAACCACTACAGTGACTTCTTTAGGAAAATATCATTTGAGAAAAGTTAAAGATGAAATTGATCCCAGTTTGAGGATATTTGCTGAATGGGTTCTATCATTCTCATTATATTCATTTAGTCTGATTTTTGAGGGAGGGCTTTTTTTTTTTCAAGTTATCTCTACATCAAATGTGGGGTTTGAACTCACGACCCTGAGATCAAGATTGCATGCTCCAATGACTGAGCCAACCAGGCACCCCAAAACTGATTTTACTGAATTTGAAAAGTGGATTTGATCTTATCAATTATTTTGAACTTTTCATTCATTAACCTACATTCATATATAGTTGCATTTAACCAGGTAAGATTCTCTATCAATTAGGAATGTTGCCTTTCTAACTTGTTGATATTATTTATACTCCCTAAAACTAAATGGAATTTTGTTTTTTTCAAAACATGTTTTATGACTTATCTCATTATTGCTTACCTGGATTTTCTTTTATTTTTTATTGTGGTTAAAAAAAAAAAGCGAATAACATAAAATTTACCATTTTTGCCATTTTTAAGTAGGTGGATGACTAGTGTCAAGTATATTCATATTGTTGTGCAACAGATCTCTAGACCTTCTCATCTCGCAAAACTGAAACTCTACCCATTGAATAATAACTCCCCCTCTTCTCAAGAACTACGTTTGGCTTCTGTTAAACACCATTCTACTTTCTGTTTCTAAGATTTTGACTACTGGAGATGATGCATACAAATGGAATTATGAAATATTTGTCTTTTAGTGACTGGCTTATTTCACTTAGCATAATGTCCTCAAGTTTCATCCATGCTGTGGCATATGACAAGATTTCATTCTTTAAAAAAACAATAATATTGCATTGTATATGTACCATGTTTTATTTATCCATTCTTCTGTCTGTGGACATTTAGGTTGCTTTTGCCTCTTGGTTATTGTGAATAATTGCATGGATTTTCTTACAACACTGTATGTTATTTTAGAACTCAGGTACAAAACTTGAGATCTGAGGCTACTGTTATTATAAAATCTCTCTAGTCTTCTCTTTCTACTGGAGGCTACTTGAGATGAGCAGAGGAAACATGGGATCTCAGGCTCAGGAAACTTAGCACATTGTTTGGGGGTTTGTAATCACGAAGACTTTATGTGTCAGTCATGGATTCTTCAGTCTAGGAAAGACATCCAGTTTAACCAAACACTCTATATTTCCAAAAGTCCTATCAAGTGTTTTTCTGATCTATGCTAGAAATCACAGTGATGGGTTAAGTCTAAGGTACCACTACTGCCATTATATTGCCCTAGTAGAAAATTCTTCCTCAGCCTACACTAACATGAAATTTCCACCAGCTCTACTCTACTATGGAGTGAGAGTGTCTGTGTCCCTCGTGAAATTTATATGTTGAAACAGTAATGAAATGGTATTGAAAAGTGGAGTTACTGGGAGGTAATTAGGTTATTAGGATAAAGACCCATGATGAAACTAGTGTCTATATAAGAAGAAGAGAACTATTCCTTTGTTCCCTGCCATGTGAGGATATAAGAAGATGGACTATAGCAAACCAAGAAGAGTGCCATCACCAAATACTGATTCTGCTGTTGCCTTGATCCATGGGAAATAAATGTTCATTCTTAACCGTATAGTCTATGGTATCTTGTTATAGCTGCTTGAAATGACTAAGACATATTCCTTGGATTCATGACTAACACGTCATAGAATCACAGAATGTCAAGGAACCTTGCAAACATCTCTTCTGGACCCCTCCATTCATAGGCTCATTTCACTTCCTTCAGGGCAAGTCCTCAAATATCTGAACACATGACCATACTAAGTCTTCCATTCTCCTGGCTAAACATTGCTGGCTCCTAAGATCCCTTTTTAACTGAAGTGCTTGTGGATCCTCTGCCCTTCAAGTTGCCTTTTTTCTGAGCACACATCAATTGATCTGTATTTCTTTTAAACTCTAAGACCCAGAACTGAACAATACACAGCTCTTCTATGCTGACAATGATCTATTAATCCACACTTTTGAGCATGATCACCTGACCACCTATGAATTGACTGAATACTGATTAAGAGCTCAGATTCTGTAGCCAGAAAGACTTGGGTTTGAAGCTGAGCTTTTTCTAGTTATGTGACACAGGAAAATTAATCTCATTAAGCCATTGTTTCCTCATCCATTTAATAGAGATTACATAGTACCAACTCACATAACAGAATGCATAGTGCCTGGCACATAGTAAATACTCGACTAGTGTAAATTCCTATAAATCTATACTTTCCCACCTATTCAAAATTGACAGTGTGAGAGACAATGAGATCTAAAGAGTTAAGGGGGAAAATGATTACTAGAATAATATTTTTAAAAATCTGCATTACTTAGGATAGTTATCAAAGGAAAGGGTAAGCTTCATAAATTGCTTTAACCCCGTAAAAGGGATTTATTACAATGAGTTAATTGGTTTCATTCAGTTTGGAGCCATAACATCTGGAATTTATTCTAGCTGAGTGCATGCAACCCTTTGAATTTATTAATCCAGTTCATCAGCAATCTGCTAATTTTGCATGAGCAATAGAATTAACTGGATGTGCTGACCCTATAATTTTTAGACCACTTTCTCCTACCACCAATACGACCTTGAACCCCCAATGGATTCTGAAGAAAGGGTCCTACCTGCATTGCAGTGATGACAAGATGTTGATGAACACTTTACAGACATACTGAATTATCTTTCGACATAACCCTTTCAGTACTTGGGCTATATTAGCATGCTATTCACATTTTATCTAAAACAGAGTCTTTATTTTTTTTTAAATATGGCACTAAAATATTTTTGAAGTTGAATTTCCATTTAAAATGTCTCAAAAGACATGGTTATACAGTGAAAAACATATGAATTTGGAGTTGGCAGTGAGGGATCTAAAGTCAGTTGGCTATGGTTCAAATCCTGGAGCTTTTACCCACTAGCTCTGTGACTTGAACAAATTATTTTACCTATGCTACCCTTTCAGATCATATCAATAAAATGGAAGCAGTAATATTATCTACTTCAGAGAGCTGCTGTAAATGAAATAATGTTATGAAATGCTTCTACAGCACAGGGTCTGGCTCAATAAATGTTCCTTCTTGTTCTTGTTCTTCTTCTTCTTCGTCATTATAATCTGATTCATGGATCGCATTACCATTTGCTAGGTGACCATTGGCAAGTTACTCTACTCTCGAATGTCTCCATTTTCTTAACTTTTAAAAAATGTATAGTTCTAAGTACTTCATAGGATTGTTGTAAGATTAAATGAAGTAGTATATCTAAAGCACTTGGGATAGAGTAGAGGCTCAAAGAATCACCATGCATTACTTCTTTTTCTTTCTGTTTCCAACTCTCTTCATTCTTCACTAATATAAATATCTATATCTGCATCTATTTATATTTGTAGTAATATATTAAGGAGAGATGTATTTGTTTTCCTGCCTTTGCATAACTTGCTTTGAGCCAGGAAACATGTTTCTCAAACATTATGCTACATATTACCAAATATAAGCAGTCTCTGCTAAGACAGCAAGGGTAGAAATAGAATGGAATTTACACTCTCATTGCTCTTGCTCTGTGGATGACCCACTGAGATGTTCAGCTGCCACTGGGGCAAGAGGTCTCTAGACAGTCTATTGGAATTTCATCTGCCAAATGCTGGAGTTAGCAGAGACCAAGGAAATATATTAAAAAGGCATGGCTCCCAGAATTTATTGGCAAGTCCAAGGTAATAAAAAAGCAAAATCTGATATAACCAAGGGCTTTTTATACTATCATTTTTCACCTTTGCCACATCCTTTCTAGCTGACCTAAGCTATTTCTCAGTAAGGTTTTAGAAATCAGAATGGGGATTTAATGCCTTGTTTGAGCACACTTTCACTTGTCCCAGGCTGATTTATATTTAAGATTGTATTCTTTTCTCCAAAGACAGTTGGAATATTGTTGGCGTGATTGTTTAAACATATAAAAACCATGTGCAAACTCAGTTACTTGAAGAGAGAATGAGAAGATGATGGTGGCAGAAGCAACAAGGGAAGAGAAATAAAATACTGAACATATTAAAAGTGAGAAGGGGTAGAAAAGTGGCAATTATTAATGAGGTATTTGCAAACAGTTGAAAACCAAGCAAAGAAAGATGGATGAAAAAACACGTGAAAATGAAAAAAAAAAACTGGAAGAATCGAAGATGCAAAAACAACATGCTGAAAAAAGTCAACTGACTGAGTACAGCTTTGGTCTCTACTTTATGTTATCTGCTTGATTTAATAGAAAGGATTCCAGGAACTGTATTGTTAAAGAGAAGAAAATTTTAGCCCACTGAGCCACCCAGGTGCCCCAAGAGAAGAACATTTTAAAGAAAACCTTTCATAATTCATTCTCAGTTCTCAAAGACCCAAGGTTGAGTACTTTAAGAGTGACCATTGTGGCTGTTGGGATTGCCTGTAAAACTCGAGTGCCTTCAGGAAAAAATGGATCATGCTGCTGGTTTCTTGGCCAAGGACTCATATGGTGCATGGGACTCTCATTCATATAATTCACTTTTTGATGATGTCTGAATAATCTCTAAATTTTTCAACACATTCAGGCCATGTTGATAGCATCTGGAAAACTGCTATTGCCTTAGAGCAATAATGGCCTGGAAATTGCTTTAACTTGGTGTTACAGTAGCAGCCACAAGCAAAGAAGCTTGTAAACTGGTAGGAAATGAGATCAAAGACCACTGCTACCTTTTTTTTTTTTTTTTTCCTTTCTTTATATCCTGGTTGGGTGGTAACTAATGATTGGATCAACATATGTTTACTTTCTTAGTGATTGGGATTGGCTCTAGAAATATCATTGGGGAGTTTATTCTGTAGATCATTCCCTGGACTCATGTTTCTGAATCTTTGTAGCAAAATAATTTTTATAGGCTCATAAAATATGGCTATCATATGTCAGTAAACCAATGTGTGAAATGATCTGCCTGTGCACAAAAGGGGCAGTGACATGTTGCATAAAGACTTGAGCAGTCCAGCTCTTCTGACTCACTCTATCTTGAACTTACAATGCCTGCTTCTTACTTTTCTGGTTCCGCAAACTGAGTAATATTAATCAGGTTAAACCAAGAAATGGCAAAATTCCTGGCACTTTCAAGTGAAGTTAGTCTAATAACATCACCATGTCAGTGACCTTTGCCTAGCACATGGGGTGTGAGGAAGCAGAGGGGATGACAAGGTCTCATGGAGTCTGTCAATCACAAAGAAATTCTCCACAAGACCATCAGAAACATGACGAAACATCCCCATCAGCCACATTTGTAGAAACCTAAGCCAAAGATTAATGGCTCTGAAGACTATTAAGTTTAATAGTAGAATGCTATTCCTGAGTTCTCATACTGACTTTACCAGCAACCAGCTTTGCAGTCTTAGCAAGTCAGTTGAAATCTCTTGGGCTCTGCTGCTAGTTTGTAAAATGGGAATAGTATGTCTTACTGGAATGCCGTGGCAGTCAACGTGTAGTAGACTGAAATGGTTTTAGAAAGTTAGGAATTATTTAAACAAATGAGGCACCAAGAGGTAGGTCACTATGATGGTTAAGAGCACCCTGGAGCCAAACCACATCCATGATATCACCCATCTAACTGAATTTGTAGGTGCCCATATACTCCCCTCATGTGCCTCTCTCTGCAGAAATAATAGACACCCCTCATGTGCCTCTCTCTTGCTAATAAGAAAATCAGGTTCTCCTCCTACCCCACCAACAACGCTCCTAAAACGGTCCTCATGGGCTCACAGATAAGTCTCCTTATGGCAAGATCTAGCAAACTTTTTTTCAGTCTAGCTCTACCACTTACCAGCTATGTGACCTCCCTTTGCTTTACTCTCTTCAGGTGTAAAATGGAAATACAAATAGTTTCCAGAATTTAAGTATAAGCTGTTATACATTCATCCAAACCCACAGAATGTACAATATCAAGAATGAACCCTGGATTTTGGATTTTTAACTTATGTGCCAATGTAGGTTCATTAATTGCAACAAATGTACCACTCTGATGGGGAATGTTAGTGGGGAAGGCTGTGCTGGTGGGGGGACAGGATATAGGGGGATCTCTGAACTTTCTGCTCCCTCCTTGTTGTGAATCTAAAACTATTTTTATTTTAAAACTTCTATTTTAAAAAGAGAAGTATTAAAAAGCAATATCTGTTTCCTAAGGCGTTATAAAGATTTTAAAACATAGTATATCTAAGGACCCTATACAATCTCCAAAACACAGTAAACACTTAAAAAGTGTTGGCTGCGGGGTGCCTGGGTGAGTCAGTTGGTTGAGCTCTGCCTTCAGCTTAGATCATGGTCCCACGGTCTTGGGACCAAGCCCTGTGTCATTGAGCCCCATTTCATGCTCCCCACTCAGTAGGGAGTCTACTTCACTCTCTCCCTCTGCTCCTCCCCCTGCCCATGTGCTTTCTCTCTCTCTCTCAAATAAAAACAAATAAATAAAAATAAAATCTTTTTTTTTTTTTTAAACGTTGGCTGCTGACATAGCATAAACTCCCAGTGAATATTCTTTGTTCCCTCTTTTTCCTTTCCTGTCATTATCTTCAATGTTGGGCTGTGGTGGATTATTGCTAGGTCCACAGAGCACCAACAGTATATGTTTAAGAGCAATATCTTCCATTAAATAAAATTCTGATTTGTTCACACGAAGTAACTAATTTAACAGATTCAGTCCTCTTCCTTCTCTATCACTTTCCCCTACTCTGTTCAGTTATGGGTGTCTCACTAAACTGACCATTGGTTCAGTCCTACACAGGGACACTAGGACTTTCAATGGAAGCCACTTCCTGCTGAAGTTATAGCCACATCACTATCAGATTCGGCAGTTTCTACCCCACTAGCTTATTTCCAGTGAAGTTAAATCCTTGCCAGTACTAGATCTTACTGTATGTCAGCTTCAGTGCTGGGGAAAAGGCTCACCAGGACTTAGTTCTGGCCATCTGCTGAAAGTTTAAAGCTGTAATTGTCTCCAGTGAGTGCTGTGAATTCAAATAGGTTCAACTTCTAATTAGGTCAGTGCTGCTTACAACTTTTATTGTTTTTTTTTAATGCAATGCCCCCGAATGAGAAGATTTGACAGAAAGTTTACCATGATATTTTATAATATCAATAAAGCTTTCTACATGTCCAATTTACAATTTTATGCATCTTAATGGGTTCTACTTTTTGTTACATTGGCTGTGCGGACTGAGTTTACAGAAATAGATCATAAAATGTCTCTTCCAATTAAAGGCATTTTACATTTGTTTTAGCACAACGGCATCAGATTTGACACTGAGCTTAGAGTTTTTGTTTCTGGACAAATTCATATAGGAAACCATTATATAAGTTGCAATACTGTGTATAAAACATTGCTCTTCTAAGTGAAAGTCTGCCAAGTATCTTCTGTGGGCGGATGGACGGGGAAAACAGTATCTTGGGAAAAGACACTTGACAGTCAGGGCAAAGATGCCCAGAAACAAATCCACTTACGTGTAGAGACCATCAGGCACTGCTGTTCTGACTCTGTGCATCAGCCCATGATCCAGTCTATAAGCAGAAAACAAAGTGGAACAAAAGACGGGCCATCGAGATGGAAGCCTTTGATTTTAAATCATGCTGTGGAAATGGGAGATGTCTGTAGCGAAACACACTGGTTTCCTTCATGCACAAGAGAGGGTGTCCTCAAACAAGGCCTAGAAAGGAGTCAGACACATGCCGGCAATTTGAAGAAGGAGATAATAGGAGGAGGCTGAATGGTAGTAACGGAGCGAAACAAAAGATGCTGGCGTTACAGGCTCACTTGAAACACTTGAAACACTACTGGGCTCAGCCTGAATCATCCCAATGCAGCACAGAGCGATAGGGCCTGGTTAGCCTTGGACACCGGTGATCTTGGGGGTACAGGAGAAACAGAGATTCTAAAAACTGCAGAGAAATAAGAGTCTGGTACACACAGCCGATTTTCCATATATATAATCCCTGATATGATGATATTTGGAGGTGGGACCTCTGTGAGGTAATTAGATTTAGATGAAGTGATCAGGGTAGAGCCCCAGTGATAGGATGAGTGTTCTTAAAAGAGGAAGGGACCTGACTCTGCCAGGTGAGAATAGTGCTAGAAGACAGTCATCTGTGAATTAGGAAGAGGGCCCTCAGCAAGAACCCACTCGTACTTGCCCTCTGATCTCCGACTTCCAGCCTCCAGAACTGTGAGAAGTACCTTGTTTCAGGACCCCAGTCTATACTACTCTGTTACAGCGTTCTGAGTTAAGACACCAGCACCCTCTTTGTTATGAGAATTAACTGACAGAGTATTTGGAAAGCCCTGAACATAGGGCAAGGTGCGTGGTAAGCACTCAACGCGTGAGCTACTAAAATCTTTAAAAGCACCAGCTACTGCTTTTGTATGTATTGTTTTCATGTTAACAGGCACAAAATGACACATTTTAATCAAAACCTACAGTAGGAACATCTTTCTAGACCCTGAGACTTATTCTACCTGCTAAATAATCATATTTATATTCGCTAGTCATAATTTCTTGTGTGAAAACACACAGGCACGCACTGGGGAGGCAGCACTGAGTGACAGAAAGGTCCTGATGTTTGGACCCAGAAGACTGGCTTCAATTACAGCTCTGTCCGTGGGTGGGTACCCTTGGACAAACCGGTCACAGCTTTAAGCCTTAGTCTCTGCATTGGCAAAAGAGTCCCGAATAATACCTCCCTCTCAGGAGATTATGGATTGGAAAGTATTTTGTAAACTGTAAAGCACTGTACAAATATTAATTATTATGTTAGCACAGTGTGGAGGTTTGAAAAAAAGCAAGAAAACCACACATTACTGGTGAAGTCTGAAGAGCTAATTTAGGAATTGCTGCAGATAACATTAAGAATGGAGACACAACCTACTAAATTTAGTTTAAAACAAACAAAAACGTGAAATGCGATTCAACCTTGAAAAAAATATAACTTGGTATGCAGACCAAGAAGAAAAGACTCTGAAAGAGTTTCAGAGAAACTTAGAGAGCAGCACTGCGGCCCAGCCACCCAGTGGTTGTAGAAAGTCAGAAAACAGATTTGAGCTTTTACAGTGTCGATCAGCATTTAAAAGGGCAGTTCTATTTCAGGCTTTTATCAAGAGACAATGAGCTCCTTTCTTCCTTTTGGAGCCTGTACAGGGCTGGCTGAACACCCTTCTGGGCACTGCAAGTCAGCTATAAGGCCAGGATGCCTCATCCACAACACACACACACACACACACACACACACACACACACACCCTCCACCGCCTCTCTTGGGATCTGTCTATGAAGGAAAAGTGGGTCTAATTGGAGGAGGAAGACCCGGAAGGGCTTCACCACCACCTACAGTTCTGTGGATCAGTGGAATGTCCTTTAGCTCTTTTCATGCATTTATCCACAGGGATTTTGTCCACTTCATCTTGGCATATGATTCCTTTGAATCTATTTGAATCTGATCTGAGTATAAGTGTATAGAAAGCAGGTAGGAAGGAACACAAAATACATTAGAAAGGGTAGAGGGAGGGGCGCCTGGGTGGCTCAGTGGGTTAAAGCCGCTGCCTTTGGCTCAGGTCATGATCTCAGGGTACTGGGATCGAGCCTGCTTCCCTTCCTCTCTCTGCCTGCCTCTCTGCCTGCTTGTGATCTCTCTGTCAAATAAATAAATAAATAAAATCTTTAAAAAAAAAAAGTAAAAAGGGTAGAGGGATGTGGTGATCGATAAAAATAAATCATAACATTTGGTACGTCAACATGGTGAAGAAAAAACACAGACTTCTTTCATTAAAGATTTTTTTAAAAAGCTTTAAATAATAGGGAGGGGGAGAAAATATATGGATCTGACAATATTTACTCTCAGTAGAAGTTTCCATGGTGGGCCAGGCACTGAGCCAGTGCCTTCCATTTTTCCACAGCTCTTCCGTAATCCCCTAACATCATTCTTTTTTTTTTTTAATTTTATTTATCCATTGGACAGAGAGAGATCATAAGTAGGCAGAGAGGCAGGCAGAGAGAGAGGGAGAAGCAGGCTCCCTGCTGAGCAGAGAGCCCGATGCGGGGCCTGACCCCAGGACCCCGCCTAATATCATTCTTATGTTCACTATTTCCACCTACCATTTTACCACACGAGAAATGGTAGTGGTACGTATGCTAAAGATTGCACGCTGTTCAGTTGAATCCCTAGTGTATATTAAGAAGTAGGCAATATTTGCCTTCCCCATCCTCCATTGTTCTTGCTGGCACCTGTCATCACCTGCCCATTTAAGAAGATCATCCCCTAGAGATTTCTCAGGTGGCCCTCTGAGTGGCAAGACTGACTTCCTCTGACACTCACTCATGGTGCAGGCCTTCCCCTTTAATCTCTCCCCTCTCACTGTCACCACTGTCAAGTCCCTTTCCTTGGGTCTTTCTAGTATGTTAAAACCAATGGAATACATTGATAGTTAGACAGATAGGTAGATAGATAAGGTATTAATGACTAATAATGACTTAAAGAACTCCCTAATTAACTGATTCAAACAAGGAATTCACTAGAAAGTTAAAATAAGGGTGAAGAAGAAAACAAATAAGAAATTATGAAAAGAATGCTATTTTCATTTGCACATGAGTCCTTATTAAGGATAAGAATTAAGGACACCTCCTTAATTCCCATTAAGATACTTTTTGGAATAAATGTTGAATATCTGAACTCCATTTCAGTACCTGAATATTTATTGTACCCTCAATTAGAGAAATACCAGAAATAAACTAAGTATTTATTAATAAGAAGGGCAGATTATATAAATTTGTATAATAAAATAATATGAAGCCATTGAAAATGATATTATAAAAGAATAATTACCAGGAAATACCACACCACCTTAAGTCTAAGACATACATGGCTTGCTTTTTAATATTTCTGAAATTCGGAGGTCTCTCACAACCAATCTTGAAACAATTAAACAATTACTAAACAGATGAGTGAGCTGTGACTTAATATATTGACTTCATGTGCAAATGTAGTTATACATAAAGACAAAGGATTTGGTTTATCTACATGTTACCTCAGCTGAGTTATTTGTAATGGTAGGAACATATATGTTGCATTTTAACTTGTTTCTATTTCTATGTCATTTTAATTGTCACTTTAATTGTCTTAAAATACATTTTGATACAGCTTTGACATGAAAAATATTGTGTATGCAAAAGATTGTGTCTGTCATATGCCAGACAATGCAATTAACACACTAGAAATAGCTAAATCTCTAGGAATAGCTTACAGGATTTTCAAAGCCAGGGGAAGCTAGTGTGACTGATTCATACATCATGAAAGACTCTCACCCAGACACCAACATATCAAAAGCTTCTGGCTGACTTTCAAGAGAAGCTGTTTAACTTTCATCCATTTTTAATATAATTAAGCAAAAAACCCCAACTGAATCTAGCACTCCCCCCCTTCCCAGCCCTCCAAAACCTCTGAGGCTTTCTGGCCCTTTGATTTGCCTCGAGATTTTAAAAACAACCCTGAAGGTGGGAAGATGTCAAAATAGAGATCCTGTGTTATGAGAAGTGACATGTCCCTAGGAAGCAATGTGCAACTGTTGGTGTCAGCATGGCAAGCAAATGCTTATGATTACAAGTGGTATAGACTGCAGTTTCATTTTTTTCTTTTGGAATGGGAATACCTGTCCTACCACTTTATTATTTTGGAAATAGATAACTGTTTTTTTTTCTAGTTTCATAAATCTACAGATGCTAAGAAAATCTCTCCCATGATGGAACACACCCAGTCTGACACATACTTGATTTACATGATGGGATTTAGGACTTCCAACCTAGTAATATTTTGATGAGATTTTTGGCTTCAGCTGATACTCTAAGGGGTTGAGATTAGGGAGGATGCTTGGATGGGAGGTACTATGCACATGGGGTGAATGTGAATCACTGGGAACCCAAAGATGGATTTGGAGGGATCAAAAAATGCCACTCTTTGGGGAGCCTGGGTGGCTCAGTGGTTTAAGCCTCTGCTTTTGGCCCAGGTCATGGTCTCAGGGTCCTGGGATTGATTCCCCGCATCAGGCCCTCTGCTCAGCAAGGAGCCTGGTTCCGGCCCCCCAGCCCCACCCCACTGCCAGCCTCTCTGCCTACTTGCGATCTCTCTCTTTCTGTCAAATAAATAAAATCTTTGAAAAAAAAAATGCCACTCCTCCCCAAAGTTTATTTTCTTTCAAATCCTCATAACCTGTAAATATTATCTTGTAGGGCAAACAGTGTGATTAAATTGAGGATCTTGAGTGTCAACATGTAGCCTGGGTTATCTGAGTGGGCCCTAAGTCTAATTATAAGTATTTTTGTAAGGAAGAAGTAGAGGGCTTTTGGAGGTAGGCACATGCTGTAACGGTGGAGAAGGCGAGATGAAGATGGACACAGACACTGAAGTAATGAAGCCACAAATGAAGGAGCACCTGCAGCCTGCACAAGCTAGAGGAGGCAAGGAGCAGTTTCAGCCTAGAACCTCGGAGAAAGTGCACTCTTACCAAAATCTTGATTTTAGACTTCAGGCCTCTGGAACTGAGAGGTAATAAATTTCTGTTGTTTTAAACTATCAAGTTTGTTGTAATTTGTTTCAGCAGCCCCCCAAAACGGATGCAGAAGACAGAGGCCTGTAATAGTATGGTATGGCATTACTGGGACTGATAAATTACAAAAGTTTAAAAATACACTGCAGTATACTGCTATTTTAGCTTCAAAGGAACAGATACTAATATATGAATAAAAAATAAAGAGATATATCTGGAAGATGATATGTCTTAATCTTCTCGGGCTGCCATCATAAAATACTATTGAATGGGGAGCTTAAGCAACAAAAAAAATTTTTTTCACAGTTCTGAAGACTGGAAATGCCAGCATGATTGGGGTGTGGTGAGAGCTTGTCTTCCTGGCTTGCAGTCTTCTTGCTGTGTCTGCACATGGTGAAGAGAGAAAGAGTCTGACCTTTCTTCCTCTTCTTACAAAGGTATTCATCCCATTAGGAACACGTTACTATCATGACCTCATCCAATCCTAATTACCTCCAAAAGGCCCCGTCTCCTAAGAACATCACATTGGGAGTTAGAGCTTCAACATACCAATTTTGGGGGGACACAGTCAGTCAGTCTATAACACATCTGTAAGATGGTATTTCTGGTAACAGTGTAACTGAGAGAGAGTTTAGGTGATATTTTCTCATGTTCTTCTATATGTATTTAAGGGGATACAAATCTTTAACCCATTGTTTATATGAAAAGAACTCTTTCTCTTGAATTGATCAAGTGGCCCATTTAGGGTGGGAAAGATGACACTCTCCAGCAAAGAACATGGGCAATTCTCTTACTTTACAGTGAATAAAGAAGAAAAAACTTCATTGCCTTCAAAAAAAGGAAGTATTTTTTTTTCTGTTGTTAATGATGATGACCCTGGTTTTGATAGCTTTTTAAATATTTTCAGGTAGCCCAGGAATCAATAGTGGTAAGAAAGCAGGACTTTGATGGGAATATGAACCGAGAGGAAGGCTAAGGAAGAAGGGTAAAGGGAGAAGGAGCCCAGTAAGTGGTATGATAATGGTCACTGTTTTATGGTCCTAGGGGCATTTTAGGTCAGGTCTAGACACTAGACTATAATATCGGGGGGGGGGGGGGCGCTACTTTACCATAAGAGTGGGAGCCATGCTCGGCAGGCACCAAATGTCCCTCCTCCTCCTACCATCCAGCAACCTTAGGACACCTCACGTACTTCAAGAGTAAAGAGGATCTCTGGGTCCTGGGGTGGTGAAGACAGCTTCTCACTGCTATACTTGGCACTTAAAATGAGGTCCTCAACCTGGGATAGAGGATGCTTCTTTACACACTTTTTTATAGTAAATATGCAATACTTTAAGAAAAACAGTACAAAAATGAAAATAGAACCCCTCTAAAATGAAGTAAAAGAAGCTTCTATATATATCTACTGAAAACCATTTGTTGAATTTTAACAGGAGGAGGAGGAAAACTCTTCAGTGGTGTCTCTCATTGGTTAAAATACTACCTGACTCATCAAGTGAGTGCTGGGCCCGGAGTTAGTTCTCTGAGGCTTGGGACTGTGGAATTAGAAGAAGCTGACAATTATGTGAAACTAAAAAAATGAACTCTAAAAGTGGGAACAAAAGCTGATGGAGATAATCACATCTAGCACCCAAAGGACGAAGCTTAAATCCATCACTTGCAAAACCTTCCTTCATGGGGCTCTGTGGTGTTAATGGTATCTCTAAGCTCAAAAAAAGTACAGCTGTCTTGTGCTGGTCAATGAGCTTCTGGCCTGGAACAAATCACTCTGGTTTAATTGCCTGTTACCTGGTACAGAGGAAGGGATTAGATGTTTATGATAACATAGTTTTGTACCTTCACTCAATCAGTTGGTTTGTAAAGAACATAAATTTTCCCTACCCTCAGTCAGGGGTGAATGAACATGTGACATAGAACTGATAAAATGCTTAAATCCAAGAGATATTAAAGGCCAGAAGCCAAAAGTTGCTTAAATATAAATATAATGAATTTTAGGATGCCTGAGGTTCTTTTAGATTCCATTCGGCAAGGCAGAATGCACTGCGTGCAGAGTCAGACAGACCTAAGGATGAAACTCCCTCTGCTACATACTATTTGTGCTAAACTGGATATGGTATTAACTTCTTTGAGTCTTTGATCTCTTGACTGTAAGTTGGGGGATAATGATACCTATCTCATGGGGTGTCATGAATGTTACCATGACCAAGTATCTAAGGTATTTAATCCAGTGCCTTATGTAAAACCAGTTACTATTGTTCTTTGATGCTACATCACCAATGTGAGCTTTGTCACACTGCAAGTCTATAGAGGACAGATGATTTGGGGCAAGGCAGATTGTCCCGTTATCTTTAAATCATTCCTACTGGTTACTCTTAAGGTGAGTCTTGGCTACTGCTCTGTCTGAGGAAGGGCGATGTACCTGGACCAATGGAGTCCAAGCCAGGAGCAGAGGCAGGTGGGCAGATTCCTGACAAATATAAGGCTATCAAAAAGAGGGAGATGAACATGTAGGGCATAGGCCTGGCAATATTAACTTGCAGTGTAAGGTCTCTGGGTATAAGAAATGATGGCTCTGTGTCAATAAATAATCATAGCCAGTCTCACAAAGGAGCTTGGTATTCCAGAAATACCTGGAAGCCGAGCAGATTTGAGCTGGCAAAGCAGGCTAAAAAGTGATGCACTGGATGTGGTGCAAAAACAATGAATTGTTACGCTGAAAAGAAATTAAAAAAAAAAAGTGATGCTCTGAGATGAGCACTATGGATAGCTCTATGGATAGCCATTTCTTCTTCCCTGAAAAGGAGACGATTATTCAAACCATTTTTATGAAGAAGGCAACGTCTCTTCTGCCTTAAAGAACCAAGATCTATTAAGGCATATTGGATCCCCCACACCAGAGGAAATCTTTCTCCATTCAATATTTCTAAATATCAGTCAGTAATAGCATAATAACTGGACAGAACTGTTCAAAACTGGTTATCCCTGTAGAGAAAAGGAGATCTGATGTGAGCTTAATTGGTTTGTCTTAAGGTTGCTCTTCATTCTTAGAGATCCTAAAATAATTCATGGTTCTATCAGGAAGGTCCTTGCCTCCTTGAACACTAAAGTCATGTTGAAGTTTAGGGTTAGTGGTGGGTCAACTGTAGAATGTTTCAACTATGTGAGGTCATAAGTGTGGGAAAGGGTTCCCAGGAGTATTGCTCTAGGGCAGTATTAATTCTAGTCCATTAGATAGTCTAACCACACTGCTGTTAGAGTCCATAAAGGGGTGGATATAAATTCTGCTCTACTTTCTGTGTACCCTTGGGAAAATCATTTGGTCTTTCTTGGTGTATGTTTTCTTATCTGAAAGATAAAGAAATTGAACTATAACATCGTTGGTGGAGATAAGAGTTTCCATTATAAAAGATAAAATAATTTTCAGTATTTGGTTTAAAATTATTAGTTCAGAGACTACAGAGATGCAAAATATATCCAAAATACCTGTAAAGGTATGTAGAATTGAGACTCAGCCAAGCCCTCTGTGGCCACCAAAAAAAATGAAGGGGATAAAGGAACCATAAGTGCTTGGCTGCAAAATACTATGGTGTCTTAAAACTGGAACAAGGGTAGAGTAGCCGCTCAGATCTTCTATACCAAGAATTGGTAGAAATAAAGCTTTACATTATAGCTTTGAATGGACAGTTTTCCTCCAAGTTTCAAGGCCTCCAGATAACAGAATGCAGGGTTTTATTAATGTCCAAAATGTCTGAAGGGGAGTGGCTCAGAATACAGGAGGGAGCTGTGGGCTTAAATGACCTTTTGAGACATACAGGGTTTGAATTATAGGAGCTCTTCTAATAAAGCAGTGCTTTGTGGATGGGCTTTCATGTTTTCTTGGAAAAAAAGTAGTATCATTGTCATTTTTGAATAATGAAACTGGGGCTCCTAAGTTGTAGTGTTCTTTAAGTACTGGATGGAATAAAGCCTTGTATTTTCTGGAACTGCGATTCTCAAAAGTGTAGCTTTTGGACCCCTGTGTGTCTCTGCTACCATTTTTGAAGGCCTCATATCCTCCCCTTTCCAACTTATGTATCCCCATGAGGCCTGATTTTCTTCTTATATTTCAACCAAAATAATGGATCACAGCATATTGACTGCAAAAGCAATTATGAGAACCCAGTTGTTTTCTCTTGGGCCAGACAGTAATAAGATTTGCAAAAATAACAAACAGTGCCACTATTCTCAATAATTTGTTTTGGAAAATGTAGTTGCTGTCTTTAAAAAAGATGTTACTTATTTTTAATATATAAAGACTTCATCGCATCTTAAAATTAAACAAAAATGTAAATTTCCTAGCTTTAATCTCTAATATGGTAAATATTGATATAAATGATCCATATAATAAAAAATTCTTTGGGAATCTTTAGTAATTCTTAAGAGTGTAAAGAAATAAAAATATTTGACAACTATTGTTGCAGAAGCACCAGGATTCAAGTTTTTCTGAATAGTCTTTTAATAACAGAGTAATACTAAGCAAAAACTTGGTTTCTGAGTTTTTATGAGATGTTCCAATGTCTGAGAAATAGAGAGGCTCCCCTCAGGACATTTAGATTATTGACCTGGGTGGGCTTATGCGGCTTAACCCATGTTAAGTGGCTTTGAGTCTCCACCTTGGACTGGCTTTGAGCTTAGCAGATAATATTAATAGGAATCACATTATTCACTTATATTTCAGCCTCTAGAATAACCCAATGATGAAAGAAAGTGTCCTGCAACCAGACATAATTGAACTGATTGAAGAGAAACTAAGCATAAATATAAGGAAAAGCTCTTGATGTTGGGGAGAAATAATTCCATTTGAAAATATTATCTCTAGGTAGCTGGTTGAAGTTTCATCACTTAGACAATATCAGATGCAAAAGTATCTCTCAATTTTTCACTGGAGTGTAGTTTACAGAAAACAATAAACTATACTGTTAAGATTTACCTTTAGAGCAAAAAGATTTATGACTATGGGCGAATCTCAGTAAACTAAGCTAATTAGAATAAAGTCCAAACAAAATACGTGAAAATAGATTTAGAATGGAAATAATTTCAAATAAAACACTAAAAGATGAAATTTTAATGTTTTAGAATATATGTCATATTCCCACCTAATACACAGTGAAGTTTTTAAAAATACATATATTATTGGGTTTATGTTGAAGAAAGCAAAACTATTGCTTTGTGTTTTTGAGCCAATTATTTAGTCTCTAATTTTTTCACATCTATTAAATAAGGAGAGTGTATCAATAATCACTAGCTCTAATATTCATTCATATGTAGGCCATAAACCAAGTAGGTTTCTGAAGCATATTTTGTTCTTTCAGGTAGTAAAACATGTCATCTGCTGTTTTATATTTTTTTGTTTACCCTATACACTATTTTCACTATAAAGTTCAAAGGCAAAGTTCATCACAACCTTAGATCAATGATCACAAAATAGTGAATGGTGACACTAATTCAGTGACACTTTGTAGACCTCAAGACCTTCTTCATAGAAAATTATAGTATTTCATATAAGAGTAGAATTTTTACCCTTAAAGAATTTCAGTAAGATAATTTTGGATTCACTTGATCATTGAGTATTCTTTTCCTTTACATATTTTGCTGGTGGTGGGAATGGGGTAGAGATAGAGGTGAAGGGAAAGAATAATCCTTGGGCCAGTTCAGTGATTATTTCTTTAGTTCATTGAAATTTGTGTCACTTGATTCAGGAATTTTAGTTTTTACTTCTTATGGGTTTTATCCAATTCTAAACAACTTTTTTTTTTAAGTTTATGATTCCTAAGGCAGTGGAATAAAAATCTTATCAAAGACCACACTAATTCAGAGTCATCAGCTTATAGCTTATCTACCATGCTATTGCATTTTAAGTAACCAATTATTATGTAAAATTCTGATTTCAGTGGCATTAAGAATATGCAGAAGTCATGAACTCTGTATGATTATAAAAAACTTGAATCTTCATTAAATAACATAGAAAGCTAATTAAAAGCTAATTAAAAGGAATGAGAATTTTTGAATATCTGATATTTTCTACTTATTCAATACATCTAGAAAATTGGAAACTGTGGTCAATGTCAGGTAAAAGACACTAAAGTCTTTCTCTTGGAGTAATTTCAGCCTCTTGACTTTCAGAAGAGGGGTCAATTATTTATATTACACAATCTACTCATATCAAAAGGAAGAAGGAATATTCAGTCTATAAGGTATAGCACAGATTCATTAACTTCAGAGTATCTGTACAAGGAATTCTCTAATACAAGTAGAGTTTATATTTACATTACAGTACATTAATACTATACTACGTATTTATGTAGTATTATTACATTATTACTAGTACGTATTACTGTCATTACTAGTATATATTAATACTGTGCTAGTATTAACTAATGTACTACATTAATAGGGTAGCCTATATCAAAGCCTATGACTACTATACAAAGATTCCAAGTAAATGAGTGCTGGAACTACAACGAACATTTGAGAAGAGTAATTAGTTGACTTCTTTATCCTCTTTACATCAAATGGATTTCTTTTTTAACAAAAGCAACAGAGAAAGAATACCACAGCCAAGGGTAACATTCATGAAGAAGACAATCAAAATGAATGAAAAAGAGGATTTATCATTAGAGAAAGATCAGTGGTACATATGCCTACTCCCAAAGAGAACAAGATGGGACTGGGGAGGGAGACAAACCATAAGAAACTCTTAATCTCAGGAAACAAACTGAGGGTTGCTGGAGTAGGACGGGGGATGATAGGGTGGCTGGGTGATGGACATGGGGAGGGTATGTGCTATGGAGTGTTGTGAATTGTATAAGACTGACAATTCACCGACCTGTACCCCTGAAACAAATAACACATTATAGGTTAATTTAAAAAACCCAAAAGCCAAAACCAAACAACAACAACAACAACAACAACAAAGAAATTGAAAAGAAAATAATAACACTAATATGGTAAATGTTAGTCCCAGCCTGCTCTTCACTGCTGGACTGGACTTATCTCTCTACACCAGCAGTCCTGTCCAGATTTAGAGCCATTGATAGCTGATGGCCAATGCGTGTGAGTGTAGCGCCTTGGGCAGCTAAGAGTCTTGAGATGTGTCAGCCTCATGTGGATCCCTGAGATTGTACCTAGATTTCCTCTTCTGTCCTCAGTAGGATCTTTCCTCTTTTGCAACCGTGGCTTGAGCTCTGGCACTCTGCAAAACTATTGCATTTTCTCCTCCCTTCTCCATTTTAAGGTCTGAATTGTCCTACCAATTCTCAGCTGCTGCCTGGATTCTTTTTTCCATAGGCTGCTCATCCAGAAAACACACACTGTTCTACTTCTTTTAAGATATATATATATCTGTTGTTCTCTGACAGGGAAAAACTTCTACTTCTTTTGGTGCTATCTTCTGCTTCTGTCTTTGTCTGCCTAAAAGAGTAATTTCTACAATGGAGGATGATTAAAGGCACTACATATAGATCATGAGACAAACTCTTCTTTTTCTGTATTGCTTTAGCTGCTCACAAATTGTTTGCCTATCCTCTGCTTTAACTGCACATAGACCTGCTAAATTATTTCCTGTTGTCCTTAGCTCCTCTTGCTCCAACTAGGAGCTAGGACCAGATACCAAAACTTTCTGGTTGCATTAAATAAATTGTCTGTAACTGTGTATTTGCTCTAGCCCATAAACTAAATTGTCTGTAACATAGTGTATTTTCAAAGATGAATAACACCTGCATGCATTTTCTGGTTGAAGTGAGAGAGAGGAGGTGAGGGAGAGAGGGCAAGAGAGAGAGGATGCCCAACAATAAAAACAGCAAAATACAAAGTTAATCCTGCAGGACAGGATGGCTTACATGAAGTCCTCAATATACCCTCCAAGTGCATGATGCACCCTTTGCTTCTGTTCTCTAGATAACTTTTAGAATGATGTATTTATTCTCAGTGCATAAAGTGCAGGAACCTGCCAGTCAGAAAGTCCTATATAATATATTCAGTCAAAAGTTAATCAACCCAAAAGTTCAAAAATGGTAATAAGGAGGGTAAACGTGCAGCAGAAGAATTTTCTCTAAGAGAATATTTAAATGATGACACTCTACTGCATCATTTCCAAAACCAAAGTCTGATTTCAATAGCACTGCATATACTTACTGGATAAGTGAGCAAGTAAGCAAATGAGTGAGTGAATGGGGTGAGAGAGCCAAGAATTCATAGGAATTCCTTGTTCTGTTCCTGTAATTCTTCCTTAGTGATTCTATAACTGTTTAGCAGCTTTTTTTTTCTTTTTTTATGCTGAACTCCCCAAAAGGGATCCACTTCATGGATGCCTTATGAGTTGAATGACCCTATTACTATAATGCAAGTGGTGCCTATTGATAATTATTGAGTTTGGTATCATTTATAATCATCTGAAGAGAAATTGAGAACAATTTCCAGTGTCCAGATATGTGGCATAATGTAGGTGGGTCATTCAGATAATTGAACATTTACCTTCTGTTCAGATGTTTTAGTTGGTATGTGCATAACATACATACCTTCTACCAGCAAAGATCAAATAAATGAGCAAATTAATAAAATAGCCAATATAAAAACCACAAAAATAGATAAGAACAAACAAAAAACCTGAATTTTACTACAAAAACCAATTCCTAAATAGCAAATGTTGAGAACAAAACAAATACTATTTTTATCAAAATGATCTATCCTGCTGTATCTCCAGAGGTACATTACCAAGAAAACCTACTTGAAAAAAAAAAGAAATCACATTTTAACTATAAGATGGAAAAAGGAAATAGGGAGTTAGAATTTTAGACATGGGATGATAGTATTGTTTTTGATGCATGAGTTTCAATAATACAGTTGTATTGATAGTTGTATTACTGGGCAAAAATCAAGAGCAAAAGTACAATTCATTTTCCTCAAGAGCAGTGGCTGCTGCTTCTCAATCACTAAGGAAATTGTCACTAAGCCAGAGTTCTTACACTTTCTTATCACCTTTAACACCCACTGTGCTCTTATAAAGAACCAAGGCTCTCAAACAAAGCAGTGTTAAGTGAATAACAAGTTTTCCCTCTGTAGGTAAGAGGTACTGCGTAGCATTCTGCTGTAACAGATGGTAATCACAGAAATGAATCCTATTTTCTATAGATTTGATAAGCTTATGGTAAATTATATTATATAAACTTGAGTACAAAAAAGTACTTGTAATCATTTAATGTTTATCCTTACTGTTATAGCACATTAAGAGCAAATTCACTGAATCTGCCTGTACATCATACATATTATTTGAGAAAATTAATAACCAAAGTAGCAAAGCTTATTTATATGTTATTTAAAAACATCTCAAAACTAACACACACACACACACACACACACACACACACACACAGAATGAGAAAACAGAGAGAATGACTAAAATCAAGTTAAAGAATAGACAGGTAGCCTGGGATAATTTCAAACTCTCTCTGAGTAGGAGGGCTTTGGTAGTTATATTGAAATGACACCGTTTTATTTGACCTTGATTGCTGTAACTAGTGGTACCATCTTTTTTTTTTTATTTGTCAGAGAGAGAGGGAGAGAGAGACAGAGTGGCAGGCAGAGGCAGAGGGAGAAGCAGGCTCAGGCGCAAGGAGCCTGATGTGGGACTCGATCCCAGGACGCTGGGATCATGACCTGAGCCGAAGGCAGCCGCTTAACCAACTGAGCCACCCGGCGTCCCTAGTGGTACCATTTTTAAAGTTGCTTTGTGTATTGATAATTAATCAACTACAAGGATGACATTGCATTACAAATGCTATATAATTTAGTTTATACTGTCAACTGGAAGCTAGAATTCTTGTCTACTTATCCCACATTTAAATTTTAATGATTGCAGAAACTAACACAGGCATTCTCAAACAATATTTGGTAAGAATACATTCACCATATGCAGAAAGACATGAACATGTTTTTATCACACCTTTGTCCTGGAGACTAAAGAACGTAATTAATTGTTTTATGAGTCATGAGGAAACTGGGGATTTATTGCTTTTTTGTCATAATTGATGAACCACTGTGGATGAGAACTGGATTAACAGTTCTATTTAAGAACTGTTAATTCACATCTCACACAAATCTACCAAGAAAAGGATACTTAAGTCTTGTTGAGGAAATTGTGTTCCCTTCCCTGACCTCTATGATTTGGTCCCTGCTTGATATACATCTTTGTTTTCTGCCCTCCCCCCTTATGCACTCTATAATCCAAATAAATCCATGTACTCTGTGTTTATTATGTGCTTGTGCCTTCACCAGTCTGGGTTTTCTGTTGAAAAAAAATCTACCTATAAATGGGAGAACTCATTTAAAAACTGTAATAGACCATATGAAAGGGGGAAGACATAATTATTACTTAACATGTTAAAATGATCTCACTAGTAATCAAAGAATGGAAATGAAAGCATGAATAAAATATCATTTTTGCCTATTAAATTTCAGAGAGACAAATTGATAGTTGTCTCTTTGCTGGTGATGTTGAGATGAATCTGGACCATTCTTACATGGCTGGAAAAGGATTATTTTGCTTTTGCCAAATAACTTGATAGTATATTAAGAGTTGTAAAAAGTTTTCGGAAGCAGAGATCTGAAAATCCTACTTCTATAAATTTATCTTGAGGAAGGAAACCAGAGGAGGAGAAAAAAAACTTACCTGTGAAGATGTCTACTTCTAGTATCATTTTTAAAAGACTTTATTTATTTGAGAGAGAGACAAAGCAAGAGAGAGAGAGAGAAAGAGAGAGAGCATGAGCAGAGGGAGGGGCAGAGGGAGAGGCAGACTCCCCATTGAGCAGGGAGCCTGATGTAGGGCTCAAACCCAGGATCCTGGGATCCTGGGCCAAAGGCAGATGCTTAACCAACTGAACCACCCAGGTGCCCCCTTCCAATATCATTTTTGATCTTGAAAAGAAATTGAATGTCAAATAGTAGTGGAAATATTAATTAAATTCTGGGTAAAGCTACCTTATAGAATATTATGTTGCAATCCAAAAGTGATAATTATGAGGACAATTATGGCAACAAAGAAAAAGACTTTCAGTAAGTAAGTTTAAAAGTTTTTAAGAATTATATATATAATATAAATATCAATATATAAAATATCTGCACATGTAAAAACTTGCTTGAAAGACATAATGCAGATAATAGGTTTGTAAGGATGATGGAATTATATGTGTTTTCCAATATATTTTTCTTTTTTTTCTAATGTATTTTTCAAACACTCTATAATAGTCTCATATCATTTTATGATAACAATAACTAGAATTCATTTTTAACCCCCAAGTTCAAATAGACTCCTTCCAAGAAAACTTTCATAGCGCCTAATTTACATCTTATTTTTGGAATTTATCTGTATTCTTGCATTATAATATCAATTTACTTGTAATAAGTTAATAAGCTGCATGTCAATTTGGTCCTAGAGCTTGTAAATGGATATTGGGTATCGTTATTAGTATGTATTGTGATGAAAATTTGGAGATGGATATATGCATTTTTATACTCTGGTCAAAAGAGATAATAATTGCTGTGTGTACACCTGCAAAATTTATGCGGCCTCCTTCTTCAATGACTAAGTATTATTAAATATTTTCATATGGAGATGCTCTATTCAAAATGATTATGAATTTCATCTCTTGATATGGTATTTTTTTTCTATCAATAGCAAAGAAATTATTCACTGCAGTTATTAAACAAATCTAACTTTGAACATAGTATTTTCCTAAATCTCTGTTACTAGATATGGGGTCACTCCCAACAGGAAGCAACACTTTTTCCTAGAGTTTGAAATGGAGAAAACCCTACCCCTCAACCTATGCAATCTTCATGGCTCAAAGAAATGCATATGCAATATAATCTGGATGAATAGGATCTGGAAAACAAAAGGGAAAGGGCCTTGTTTCAAGTCCAGATTTTCCCAAGTAAGCACAGAGTTATCCAATTTCCTGGAGATTTAGTCTAACATGGCTAGTGAATTTGTATTCAGGCACCTTTAGACTAAAAAGGATTTTATGTAATGTCTATGTGCAATTTATCTCAGGCATGTAAGGCTGATTCAACATTTGAAATATCAATTAATGTAATCTACATCAACTGCCTAAAAATGAAAAATCACATGATCATATCAATAGATTTTATCTATTGGATAAAATCCAACACCATTCATAAAAAAACAGGAAACCAGTAATAGAGAGAAACTTCTTCAGCTTGATAAAGAATAACTACAAAAAAACTACAGCTAACATCATACTTAATGGTGAGAAATTTGAAGGTTTTTTCACTAAGATCAGGTCTAAGACAAAGACACTCCCCTCACCACTCATTTTTAACATTGTACTGAAAGTTCTAGCTAATACAATAAGAGAAGAAAAAAAAAGGTATATATATTTGAAAGGAAGAGATAAAATTGTCCTTTTTTGCAGATGACATCATCTATACATGGAAACCTGAAAGAATTGACAAAAACCCCCTAGAACTAATAAGTGATTATATCAAAGTTGTAGGATGTAAGGTTACTATACAAAAATCAATTACTTTATTAAATACCAACATTGAACAAATGGAATTTGAAATTAAAAACACTATACTATTTACATTAACACCATAAAAATGAAATACTTAAGGTACAAACTTATAAAATATGTACAAGATCTATATGCGGAAACTATAATACTCTGAATAAACAAAACCTAAGAACAAAATAAATGAAGAGAAATTCCATGTTCATGGATAGGAAAACAATATAGATCAAGTTCTTCCCAACTTGATCTATACATTCAGTACAATCCCAATCAAAATCCTAGCAAGTTATTCTGTGGGTATCAACAAAATAATTCTAAAGTTTATAGGGAGAGGCAAAAGACCCGAAGAGACAATGCAATATTGAGGGAATGACAAAATTGGAGGCCTGACACGACCCAACTTCAAGATTTACTATAAAGCTACAGCAATCAAGACAGAGTGATATTAGCAGACAACAGACAAATAGATCATGCAACAGAATAGAGAGCCCAGAAATAGACCCATACAAATATAGCCACCTTATCTTTGACAATGAGCAAAGGTAATACATTGGAGCAAAGATAGTCTCTTCAACAAATGGTGCTTGAAGAACTGGACATTCATGTGCAAAAAAAAAAAAAAAAAGTATTGCGACACAAACCTTACACCCTTCACAAAAATGAACTCACAAAGAATCAGATCTAAATATAAAATTCAAAACTATAAAACTTCTAGAAGATAACATAGGAGACAATCTAGTTAACTGTGGGTATGATGATGACTTTTTACATACAACATCAAAGGCATAACCCATGAAAGAAGTAATTGATAAGCTGGAGTTCAAGAAAATTAAAAATTTCTACTTTGCAAAAGACACTGTTAGGAGACTGAGAAGACACACCATAGATCGTGAGAAATTATTTGCAAAAGACACATCTGATAAAGGATTGTTCTCCAAAATATACAAAGAAATCCTAAAATTTAGTAATAAGGACAAACATCCTGATTTTTTAAAAAATGGACCAAAGATCTTAACAGATACCTCACTAAAGAAGATATACAGATGGCAAATAAGCATATAAAAAGTTGCTCTCATCATGTCATCAGGAAAAAGCAAATTGAAACAATAGTGAGATATTACTCTGTACTTACTAAAATGGCCCAAATCCAGAACACCGATAATACCAAATGCTAGTGAGGATGTGGAGAAATAGGAACTCCCATTAGTTGCTGATGGAAATGCAAAATGGTATCGCCACTTTGGAAGATAGGCAGTTTATTAGAAAACTAAATATACTCTTAGCATATGATTAAGCGATAATACTCCTTGGTATTTATGCAAAGTTGTTAAAAAGCTATGTCCACACAAAGTCCCACATATGTATGTATGTTTACAGCAGCTTTATTCATGACTGCTCAAACTTGGAAGCAATCAAGATATTCTTCAGCAGGTGAATGGATCAATAAACTGTGGTACATCCAGACAATGGAATATTACTCAGCACTCAAAAGAAATGAGCTGTCAAGCAATGAAAGTACACAAAGGAATCTTAAGTTCTTATTACTAAGTTGAAAGAAGCCAATCTGAAAAAACTGCATGGTGTATGATTCCAACTATATGACATCTGCAAAGGCCAAACTATGGACATGATAAAAAGATTAGTAGCTAGCTGCCAGGAGTTCGGGTGAACAGATGAACTGATGGAGCACAGAGCATTTTTAGGGCAGCGAAACTACTCTATGCTTCCATAATAATGGACACTTGTTATTAAATATTTGTCCAAACCTATAGAACATACAAAACCAAGAGTGAACCATAATGTAAACTATGGACTTTGAATGATTATGATGTGTCAACACAGGTTCATCAATTGTTAAAAAAGAAAAAAAAAAAGAAGGTACCACTGTGGTTGGGGATATTGATAATGGGGCAGATCTATGCATGTATAGGGGTGGGGAGTATATGAGAAATCTCTGTACCTTCCCCATAATTTTGTTTTGAACCTAAAAGTTTTCTTAAAAAAAAATTAAGTCAATTCTTCAAAAAAAGAAAACTTGTAAAACTGAAGACTAAAAAAGCATTGTTTTAAGTATGCGCCAAGCCAAGCTTCATGCTTCTCAGAGGAATTGCTAGCAAAAAGCCTGTCTTGTGCCTGCACTCTGTGGTAGGACTGGTTGTTGTGAAATTCTGAATGTGAGGGTACTACTTGCAAGTAGATGGACTCATTGGATTCCTCATCATTTTTATGCCCATTTCTTCATCTCATTTCTTAATTGCATGTGTTGATTTGTCCTTTGGAAACATTCGGTAGGTATCCTGGTTATTTACTTACGCAGCATATTGGGAGGCCGTCTTTAAAATACCCATAGGTTAAACCAAGGAGGCAAATCCATGTTTGGGATCCTAGTTCCTGGTCTCTTTCTGTTTTCCCACCACCACATTATGAAAAGTTTGGATTGAAAGTTGAGAATTGACCCACAATCGAAAGCCATCAATATTCAGAAAGGAATGTTTCTGAAAGGTTTAAAGGAAGGGAGAGATAAAAGCCAAAAATGAAAACAGAAGCTGAACATTAGGGAAAAAGTTCTGAACGGCAGAGCTAATAGGATTTACATTATATTTCCAACTAAATGCTAAAACTTTAAAAATTATTATTTTTATTAACAAGATTTAGGCTACTTATCTAGACCTGGTGGTGATAAAATTTCTTTTTTTTTTTTAAGATTTTATTTATTTATTTGACAGACGGAGATCACAAGTAGGCAGAGAAGCAGGCAGAGAGAGAGGAAGCAGGCTCCCTGCTGAGCAGAGAGCCCGATGCTGGCCCAATCCCAGGACCCCGGGATCACGACCTGAGCCGAAGGCAGAGGCTTTAACTCACTGAGCCACCCAGGCGCCTCGGTGATAAAATTTCTTGTCACTTGGAAATTTTGTGAGTAGGTTAAACTGCTTAGGAAAGAATATGGAGTAAATTCATTTTAGTCGTTAAATCAGAATACCATTTAGTGCTCCACGTCGTCTCCTCACACATTCTTGTCTGTCTGCAAGCCCCCTTAGTCACTAAGAGGACTTTCGTGTGCCACCTTTTTACCTGTACTGCCATTCATTCATTCATTCATTCTCTTATTATTTACTGAACATTGACTGAACATCTGATACTGTCAGATACTGATTACAATGATAAGCAATACAGATAAATAAAACCTACAGATATCAAATTCTAAAATGATGAGAGATGTGGCAGAGTGGACTAGGGTCTTGTTTAGGAGAAGGCATCTTTGAGGAGATGACATGTAAATGAAGATATGATTGGAAACAAGTAATTAGGGAAGGGAGACTTTGGGAGAACAGCATTCCAAATAGAAGTGCATAGTACTAGGGCCATAAGGTGGGAATAAACTGGGGATATTTGAGGAAGAGAGTAAAGGCAAGAATGACTAGAACGTACGACTGACTTGGGGCCAGATTACATAGGGAGTAGGCAGTATAGGCAGTGTGGGGTATTTGCATATTTATTGTAAATGCGGAGGGAAACCTTGGAGGGCTTCACACACGGCCACCAGACCCTGATCTACACATCTACACTTAGAAGACTGTTGCCATTTTGGAGATGAGATGGAAGTAAAGAGAACAGCTGGGAGGCTATTGCCTTAGCCCAGATGACAAATGATGTTTTTGATTTGGGTGGCTGATCTCTGAGGACTTGGGAGAAGAGTGGATGGATTTGCCCTGTGTGTGTTTGTATGTATGTATGTATGTATTTAAACAGCTCTTGTTTGTTTAATTCGTCAGAGAGAATGAGAGAGAGTGAGTGCACAAGCAGGGGCAGTGGCAGGCAGAGGGAGAAGCAGGCCCCCTGCAAAACAAGGAGCCTGATGTGGGGCTCCATTCCAGGACCCTGAGATCATGACCTGAGCGAAGGCAGATGCTTGACTGACTGAGCCACCCCAGCGTCCCTGTCATCTGTTTTAAAGACAGATTCAGTGGGGCCTGCTCGTTGATTTGATGGGATGAGAGGCAAAAGAAAAAGAGGATTCAAGGATGATTGTGTTAAATAAACCCAAAAGAAAATCAGCAAAAATACCCCGGACTTTCCAAAACTAATGAGAAAGAGGGAGCTGCACTTGAGGAAATTCTAGTGAAGAGGTATCTGGATCGCATTAGGTAATATGCGTTTCATTTTAGACATTAAAGCCCCAGGAGCCTGGTCTGCTGTCTGCTGAGGGGCCTGCCAATAACACTTGGAGCAGTGCAGCCAATTCTAAAAGGCAGCCGGGCAAGCTCCTAACGGAAACTCCCAGAAGTTTCACCACCTCATGGGTAGCTTTGGTGCACAGCTAGGAGTTAGGTTGCTTCCAATTTAAAATTTCTGTGTTAAAGCCCTGCTGGGTCTATTCCAGGGATTTTGAATGTATAAGCCATACACAATAAGTAAGTGAGAGTAATAAAGATACTTGAGCTGTTATTTATTGTTTCATTCCTACACTTAATTCTGGGGAAAAATTTGTTTTGGTTTTGTATTTATAGTCTTTCTGAAGTGAGAGCAAGTATAGTTCCTTTTGCTTGAATATTAAGTCTAGCCTTTGTATTTGGGATAAAACTCTACCGAGGTAGAGCAAACCTAGTTGGAATGTTTCCCTTTATCCTAATAAACAATTTTTTTCCCTTATAGGATCAACTCCCGTGAGTGGAAAATACTTATTATCTATAATTACACACATATACATATAACATACATTTGCCATTACTGAGCATGGGCTATGGGTCACACAGGGCATCGTGCTAAGTGATTTTTCATGTATGATCTTATTTAATCCTCACAACAAGAAGGGGTCTGTAGATTTATCCCCCTTCACAAATGAGTTAATTGAACCTTGGCATGTGGTAGAAGGAGGATTTCAGGCCAGTTCTGCCAGACTCCTTGGCCCGGGCTCATCCCTCTAAAGTGGGTTTCCCCAGCTGTTTCCAGTTGCATCCTACTGCGCAGCCCTCACTGTGCCTTTTATGCTATTTGAGGCTTCCGTCTTTCTAAGTTCTTCAAATTATTCATAACTCTGCCCCACTAAAATTTTCTATCAAAACTGACTAACTCTCCTCAAACAAATATTAACACAATTTTAGCATATGTGCAACGCCAGTGACTTCTTGAGCCCTCTGGCGCCCGTTAGAAGACGGTTTACGCTCCACCTGTGGCCTTTGCAAAAGGTTTGTTTCTTTTCCTAGCCACCTGTCCTTCTCTCTCTTTCTCACCTTATCCAAAATTCAGCAGAAGTCCACAGGGCACAGAGCTCAGAATGTATTATCTGGTTATTAGTTTTTAATTTTCCTTGGAAAGTCTGAAGTGTTCTGCAGACTCTGGCTTACATCTGGGCTTGTTATCCTTTCCTGCCTTTGGCATCACACTGCTCTGGGCTGAGGCCAGCTCCTGGCAAGAACTTCCCCCTTTGTTTTTCAAGCACCCATTACCAAGTACTTTGCCATGTTGATTAGCAGCCTCCTTGCTTGGCTTGCTTTGCTTTTTGGTCTCTGGGTCACAGCAGGGCACGAGGTAGTGAGGAACAACAACAACAACAACAAAAAACCCCAAAACCAACCAACCAACCAACCAACCAAACAACAACAACAACCCAGGAAAAATAAATTTATCTTGAGATTCCCCAGATCCCTAAATTCACAAGATTTCCTAAACATCAGTGTTATATGTATATTTCTTTCGTGTTCACATAACTGAAGGTTAGGAGGAAATATATTTTAAAGCAAAAGAGACAATAAGCTTTGCAGTCTTCTAAGAGGGTAGAGGGAAAGACTAGTGCCGGCATCTCCTGCTGTTTGCAAGTCTGCTTACACCATTTTGCTACATTAGGACCTGTTTTTGTTAGCTGAAAGAAATCCAAAGAGGATTTTTGCCTTTTTTTTTTTTTTTTTTTTTTTGTAAAAAGGTGAAAAGTGACAATAGCAGTCGGAGTTTGTTTGCAGGAGTGGTTAGAGTCGGATGAGCAGTGAGTGGTCCCGCCAAGCTCCTTCCAGGGAACCACACTCAGCCTCTCAGCATCAAGCCACCACAGCTTTGAATTTGTGTCTGTGAGCACCTGTGCTTGATCTCTATTTTGTGCATCTGTTAGCACGATGTGTCCTAAGGCATCAGAAAAGCCTAAGAGAGCTGATTTGTTGGGTCTGGGAATGCTCACATATTTTTCCCTATAAATTATTGGTAAAAGCTTCTTTGCCCTGTTTCAGCTTATAGTGAAGGTTTCATAGGAACACTTTACTTTTGGATGACCGGGAAAATCTGTACTGTTACACTACTCTGGAAAGAGACTTCTCTCTTTCTTTTCCTCTCACAGACATTGATGAGGGAAGGAGAATTGAGAAATGGGGCACATCAATGAACTTCGTGTATATAATAGGAAGCCTGGAGCAGAGCTTGGGGTCAGAGGCCGGAGGGAGTTGCCTCATTCTGCTTGAAGCAATAAGATGATTATATCTTCTTTCATTTTGCTCTGGAAGAGAGAGCTGTGCCATGTGGGGAGGATGACCTGAGTTGGCAGAACTGACATTTGAAGAGAATGTGCAAAGTGTAACTTTTCTCTTGTGATGTGCACCCCTTCTATCGCCTCACACTTTCAGTAAAAATCTTTCTGCATGCTTCACTTTTTTTTATAACATATTTGGTTTGATTTGCTTTGCTCTTTTGTGACAATCCAGGAAAGGAGGGATGCTGTATCTAAGTGAGATATAGTACAGAGCAGGGACACTATGTGTGGGATGGTGAGAAAATTCATCAACTTGCCCAATTTAGGAGCCAAGGGAATATAAAAATAGAGGTGACTATGAACAATGTAAGCCATCCTGTCCTCTACCAGAATTCCTTGCATGATTGGAAAGAATGTGAATCATGTTCAAACATGATGTTTGAACCAACTGCACTTAGATCTCAATGGATGGGATGCCTTGGCTGTTATCTTTAGAGGCCATTAACCAAATCAATGGTTACTTTAAAACTATAAGGGAGATTTCATCGCTTCTTGTCCATACTTGGGGTAGCAGAGTAATGCCCCCGCTGAAGATGCCCATACCCTGGAACCTGTAGATGTGTTGGCTGAAATGGCAAAGGAGTTTTAAGGTTGCAGGTGCAACTAGGTTTGCTAAGCAGCCGGCCTTAAAATAGGGAGATTATCCTGGATTCTCTGGGTGGACCCAATGTAATCACAAGGGTACTTCAATGTGGAAGAGGGGAGCAGAGGCAAGGGTCGGGGTGATGCTCTGAGAGAAGAAATCCATACCATTTCTGGTTTTCAAGATGGGGAAAAGGAGGCATGAGCCAAGGAATGTGGCAAGCCTCTAGAGGAAGTAAAAGCCAGAAAATGGATTATCTCCCTGGACCCTCCGGAAAGGAACTCAGCCCTGCTAACATCCTGATTTTAGCTCCGTGAGACTCATGTTGGATTTCTGACCTAGAGAGAGGTGAGATAAATTCGTTGTTTTCAGCCATTAAGTTTGTTATGGTAGCAAAAGCGTATCTGTATGAGTTGTCTATTGACACATAATAAACCACCTGAAAATCAGTGACTTAAACAACAATAATCATTTATTTTGCTTGTGAATCTGCAATTTGGTCAGGGCTTAATAGGGCAGTTTGTTTCAGCTCTATATACCATCAATTTGGTACTTCTTGTGAGGGATGGAGAGTCTGTTTTCAAGATGGCTCACTCCCATGGCTGAATAAGTATTAGCTGTTAGCTGGGAGTTTGCTAGGAGCTCAGCTGAGGCTGAGAGCTTGGGAACTTATTCCCTTCCCTCATGAGTGTCTACACAGGCTGTTTGGGCTTCCTCACAGTGTGATACAAGGTCAAGCATCCCAAAAGAACAAGGAAGAAGAACAAGGCAGAAGTGCATGCCATTTTCATGACTGAGGGTGGGAAGTCACATCATTTCTCTTCTGCCGTACTCTATTTGCCTGCTCAGGCTCCAATGGAAAAGGGCATAGACTCACCTCTCTTACCATGGAGGGGCAAGTGTCTAGTAGTACATGTGAGGCAGAAGATATTAGGGAGGCCCTCTCTGAAAGACATGATATGCAATACTCATTTAGTGTGAAATCTCAGCCCTTTGTGCACTATCTCCCAAAATTATTTCTGGAAAATCACAGCACGTTTCCCATATATGTTTAAAAATAAGCTTTGTATTTACTACCAGATTTATTCTCCTTCTCTTGCTTCCAACCCTTGTTTCTCAGCATAGCTATGCCTTCTGGATAATGGTTGTTTTTTTGTTATTCCCACTTCACTATCACTCTCGAGGAGCCAAATGCATATGTTTGGCTGTAACAGAAGAGGAATGTCAACTTTTGGTCTCTCTGTTTTTGGTGTTCCATATAGGACACTATTTTTTAAAGAAGCTTCTCAGTCCCTTATGCAAACGGAATGCCGCAAGTCAAGACCTAGTTAAACTCAGAAGTATATTATGTTAGGCTTGTACTCACAATAGTAGAATAAAGATTCAGATAGCCTTTGGAAATCTGAACTACTCAAGGTACATGATCCCATACCATCTCTGCTGACTGGCACTTACAAAGATTAAGGTCTCTTCTGCCTTCTTTGCTACAAAATCTTTAGTTCTGTCTTTCCTATC
>PISX010020418.1:0-35932 GCA_004024625.1 Mellivora capensis | reverse complement strand
TTTAAGAACTTAGATATGGACACCAAAGTTGCAAAAAATCAACATGCATTCATTTATAGTTGTTCTTAACCAAATTTCCTTTTTTTAAAGATTTTATTTATTTTTTTGACAGAGATACATCGAGAGAGGGAACACAAGCAGGGGGAGTGGGAGAGGGAGAAGCAGCCTTCCTGCGGAGCAGGGAGCCCGATATGGGGCTCCATCCCAGGACCCCAGGATCATGACCTGAGCTGAAGGCAGACGCTTAGTGACTGAGCCACCCAGACATGCCATTAACCAAGCTTTTTAAGCCTTCTTACTAAATTTAGTAAACTGATATTTACCTTTAGCTTAATTTATTTGTGTTATAACATAGCCTTGTAAGTATACTATGGTATTGATAAGATCCTAAGATCCTTTAAGTGGATTCCATGATTTTAAAGTTTGGAGAACAGACAATTGAAATATCTCAAACAGATGCTGTGGCAAACACACTAATGAACCTCATCGGCTAGAGCAGGAATTGCCAAACTACAGCTAAGACCAAATTCAGGCTACAGCCTGTTTTTGTACAGTCCATGAACTGAGAACGGCTTTTACATTTTAAAGAGTTGTAGGAAAAATGCATAAAAGAAAATGAGCTAGAGATCGTATGTCACCCACAAAGACTAAAATATTTATTATCTGCATCTGTCCTTTGACAGAAAAGATTTGCTAATCTCTGGACTAGAAGACAGTTTCTGCCCAGGTTTTCAGGGGTCTGTACTTGACCCAGTACTGTCTCTGTTGGAGCAACAATATGAAGACATCTGCCAAGCCGTACTCCCTAAATGAGTGGATGGTAAAACCTAGAAGGGCTTTGGGTTCCTGGGTGGCTCAGTTGGTTAAGCAACTGCCTTTGGCTCAGGTCATGATCCTGGAGTTCCGGCATCCAGTCCTGCATTGGGCTCCCTGCTCAGTAGGGAATCTGCTTCCTCTTTTGACACCCCCCCCCATGCTCTCTGACTCTCTCTCTCTCTCTCTCAAATAAATGAATAAGGAAAAAAAAAAAGAAAGAAAAAGAAAAACCTAGAAGGGCTAGTCTAAAAGGAAAGCAGAACTTAACTTCAGCACACATAAACATACAAGTACACTTATATACCAACTAGAACAAAAACAAAACAAAATAAACCCCCAAAAAACTATGGAATACAATTTAGTGGCTATTCATGCATTAATGTAATTTATTAGTAGTTTAAGTGAAAATGGCTTGGTGGTTATACACTTGGATAGGATAGTTTGAAATATTAAGCTGTTCGGTTTTCTCTCTGTCTCTCTCTCCCCCCATAACCAGAATCGAATGATCCATGTGGGCAAAAATAATGGCATATTAGTAAGATATATCTCACTGTTTGGCTAGTAAACAATCTGGAATATTATTGGCATGCAGTACTTCATCACTAAATACATGAATAAATACGTTCTAAATGCATGAAGAAATGAATCATTGAGGACCATGCCTTATGTAACAAATGCTCAAAAATATTTACTGTCAAAAAAGTAATGAATGAATAGTCCGATAAGGTAAATTACTGTTTTACTGTATTACGAAAATTCTGTGCCTTATTTCAAAGCATTATTGCTGATTAGATAAAATTTAAAATAATTTATTCAGTTAAGGAAAACTCATTATTGGAAGTCGTAGATTAACAGGACTGTCAGGAAAAATCTGGAAAGTATAAGGATATGAAAGCAAAAGAGCTCATGTAACATTTACTTCTGCTTGAAGAATTTTCTCTAACATTTCTTGTGAACAGAGGTGCTGACAAATTTCCAGTTTTTATTTGCCTGGAAAACCCTTATGTTTCCTTCATATTTGAAAGGTACAGAATTCTGGCTTAACAGTTTTCTTACTTCAGCCCTTTAAACATATTGCTTCATCATCTTGCAGCAAGCATTGTTTCTAATGAGACATCTGCTACAATCTCTTTTTTCCTCTCTAGATAATGTGTGTTTTTACTCAAGCTGGCCTCAGAATTTTTTTTAAAAGTTTCCTTTTGTTTTTAGTCGTTATATATAATATAATTCTGTATATGTATATGTGTTTTCTATATGCCTTTTTAAATCTTCTCAGAACTGCTTGGGTGGGTGGTTTTGTGTCCGCCATTAATTCAAATAATTATTAAATTAGACTATTTCAAGTAAGATTTGTAAATTACCATATGTATCAAAAGGTATACAGACCATAAATCAATGAATTTTCCCAAAATAGATTCACCTACATAACTGGGATGCAGATCAGAAAATGGAACATTCCTTGCAGGTCAGGAGCCCTTATAGGGCACTGTTCCCCCAAAAGTAAGCTCTATACTGACTTCCAACACCACAGATTTACCTGTTTATGAATTTATCATGTTTTATATACCTGAAACTGAACTCTTTTGTTTCTACTTTCTTTTGCTTTGCGTTACCACTTTTTTCATGTGAACTCTTTCTTATACAAAATATTGGCACCATAAAAATTAATATTTTTATTGTGGTAGAGTATTCCAAATTATGAATACTTTGCAACAAGTTATTATCTATTCTTCTGCTGGACAGCTTTTGGGCTGTGTCCAGTTTTTGACTGGTTTGACCTTGCTGCTTGCTGCTATGTACAGAATTTCTGTGTTGGGCGGCTCTATTTCTACTCAATTATGTTGGCTATCAGGGATTGGAATTGCTGGATCATTGGCATGCATATGATTAATTTTAGTAGATATTGCCACATAGTTTCCCAAAGTGTCTTCACAAATTCATATTCACCAGCAATGCATGATGGTTCCCTTTGCTCCATATCCTTTGTTTTCAGCTACTTTTGTTGATTTATAGTAGTGTCCTGTGAAAACTTTAACTTGCATTGCCCTAAAGACTAAACAAGTTAAACATTTTTTATATGTGTGTTTTTGCCTAATGACTTTTTTTCCCTCTTGTGAAGTGTCTGTTTACTTTTCCCTCCATTTTCTATTTTTCTCCTTTCCTAAAAATCAAATTATAAGATATGTATACATTTATATGTTTTGGAACTAAGTAGTCGAATGTTTTCTTTCTAAGAGTATATCTTTCATAACAGAAATCTGATTTTAATATAGCCCAATTTATTATTTCCCCCCCTTTGGTTCTAACAATTTTTGTTTACTGATTATGAAATACTTGCTGCTGCAACTACAGAAAAATATATTCTTGCATAGTCTTATAAGCTATTATTTTATTTTTTACATTTAAATTGACAATACACCTGAAATTGATTTTTGTAAGTATACGATTGGCCTAGGATGATAAACTTGAAATATTATCCTCCTCCCTTCACTGCAGGTTGGCTGTCGTAAATGACGAGGCCATATATGAATGGATCTATTTCTTAACTCTATTAAGTCTATTGGCCTCCTTTTTTAACCTTTCCCTAATTCTACACTCTCTTAATTATAATAGCTTTGCATTTACAATCTTAGTTTGTGGTTAAGGGCTTGAACTTTGTTCTTTTTTTAAAAGATTTAAAAAAAACCAACCCTACCTATGTGTTTTTTGAATCAAGGTGTTTTTAGTCAACGGGTAGTAAAATCTAAACAGATCTATTTATAATATAATCTAAAGCATTTTACCACAAATGAATAGATCATTATTAATTCTTTATTTCCCAGCTAAATTCAAACAAACTCTAAACTCCTTACTAATAACATTGATCAATGCATTTTATAAAACTGTCTCATAAATCTAACAGTAAAGTTTGCAACAAATGATAAGCTTTTAAAGAGTGAGATTTAGGAATAAATGCAATGATTTTTAACATCCTCAGATTTTGATATGGAATCCTAGGAAGATGACAAAGGCTAGGAGGATTCTATACAGCATGGTAAAAAGGAATAGGAAGTAATGGGAGACATTCTAGGGTATGTGTGGCAGAGGGGGGAGGTTTGAATTATAAGCCCATTAGGTACTGAGACTTTCCCTAAAAAGTCAGGGTCTGGGCCTTGAAACCCTAGGGGATCTGGGTAGAGGGAACTTACATACTCGCAAGACAGGGAGTAGAACCTGATGGATCATATAAAACAGGGGCTGGAGTCATTGTTCCATGCTTTAATGGAAACGACAGGAAATCTCACTCTCTGGCTTCTAGAGAGAAGCAGACATTGTGCTTTTCATAGAAAGAACAAGCAGAAACACCCTAAGGCCAGAAGGTGAATTCCCCGTGCACCTCTTTCTGACACTATGTATTCAATCTCCTCATGGGACAAAGTTCTTGGACAGCTCATATAAGGCCTGTTTCTGGATTATGGTCTCTGTGGAACCCAGAAGTTGAGGCAACCTTGAATTACTTGAGGAGGGAGCTGACGCGGGGGCAGGGTTTGAAATTCAAAACTCCCTTGGCCATGGGTGCTCAAAAGGAAGTTTCTATTCTCATATTCAGAGAAATGCTTAGGGAATTCATATTCTCTAATCCAGTGAGGCTTTGTCTCTGCTGCAGATCCTTTCATACTGCCCTTATAAATTTAATTTATATATATATATATATATATATATATATATATATATATATAAAATTGCCTTTTAAATACTTCAGTATCTATCAGTGGTTTCATTGAAAATGACTCATCACTCCTATTTAATTTTCACTTTCAAATACAGTATGAAAAACTAAGGAATTTTCACAACAGCCTCATAAGGAGGACAAAAAACAGAATGTTATTTAATTGAATTTCTGTACAATTGCTTTAAGTAAAATAGAGTAACAGAGATGATGAAAAGAGCTAAAATCTAATTGTCTAATAAATTCATTTGCAGGTGAATGTTCATTTCTTTTTCTAACCTAAGGTAAATCTGAATTTTTAAACTTTTTTTTCTTCAGAAACTTAATGGAATTTCAGAAACTAACACATCAACAATGTTCCTGGGAGGAAAAAAAAATCACCATTCTAAAGTTTCGGCGACAAAAACTTTATAACAAATAAGAGATGCCAGCAAAGTTACTTTTAAAGAATAACGCTGTCTGGGTGACTCAGTTGGTTAAGCATCTGCCTTCAGGTCATGATCCCATGGTCCTGGAATTGAGCCCCAGATTGGCCTCCCTGTTCAGTGGGGAGTCTGCTTCTCTTTCTCCCTCTTCTGATCCCTGTGCTTGGGCTCTCTCACTCCCTCTCTGTCAAATAAATAAGTAAAATCTTAAAAACAAGATACTTTTTAAAATACATGAATTATTTCTGTTTAAACTGAATTGATCATTCTAATTTTATTATAGACAACTAGGAAAGAAATTTACACCCTTAAGAAGCTTAGATATTAATCACTCCTCTCTTGAAGAACTTACTGATGTTTCTTTTGCATTGTTTTCTCTTTTTAAGTCTTTAGAAAGTGAGCTTTTATAGAAATGATAACTTCAAGATGTTTTTTAAGCACACAACTTTGCACATACAAGGAAAAGAAAACACCATAGGCATGAGGCTTATTGTGCCTTCAATTTAAATAAAGTACAATGGCCAGAAGAAGACTTAAAAAATCAAATCATATAAAATATTTAAAGGATTTTGATGCTAACAAGGACTAAGAAACTGTGAGGTCAGAGTGAGTGCAGTTACATATAATATAGTGCTGTAACTGTACTGTTAATATGTGCATGGAGGAAACTTGAAGTCCAAAAAACCCCTGCAGTTTCTTCTCCACATAATCTGAGTAATACTTTTAAAATTTTAAGTCAAATGACATGCTCTAAACCTTCCAGTGGTTTCTTGTCTCCTTCATAATAAATCCGGATCCTTGCCTGGGCTTCTTTCTGCAACCTGCCTCTTTTTCTGACCTTTCTTTCCCTTCTCTGGGCTTCAGCTGCAGTGGCCCTCATGTATGTCTTTGAACACACTACCGTCATCTCAAGCCTCAGGGACTTTGTCCTGACTGCTAACCCTAACCCTGTAAGGTTTTATGTTGATCAGATAAACCCAGAGCTTACTTCAGTCAGTGCCTGGTGAGGAATATAGAAACCCCTCAAGATAATTCACACAGGGGGCCCTGGGTGTCTCAGTGGGTTAAGCCTCTGCTTCTGCTCAGGTTGTGATCTCGGGGTCCTGGGATCGAGCCCCGAGTTGGGCTCTCTGCTCAGTGGGGAGCCTGCTTCCCCCTCTCTCTCTGCCTGCTGCTCTGTCTACTTGTGACCTCTCTTTCTCTGTCAAATGAATAAAGAAAATATTTTTAAAAAGAGATAATTCACACACACAGAGATTCAGTGCAAGCACTTGGTTGCAGAAGAGATGGAAGGGCTTGGAGGACAAAATGGAAAGTTGAGTATTACCTAATAATTAAAACCTATTGCCATCCATGTTGGGCAGAGTACTGCCTCCAAACCCCCCAAAGATGTTCCTGTCCTAATCCTGGAATCTGTGGGTGAGTTACATGACCATGGCAAGAGGGAATTAAGAAAAAAAAACTGTAGGTGGAATTAAAAATATTTGTCAGCTGACTGTAAAATGAGATTTTCGTGGATTATCTGGGTGATGAAATGTAGTCACGTTGGTCTTTATAAGTGGTAGAAGGAGGGAGAAGAGTTAGAGTGGAGAGATTTGAAGACACTACTCTGCCGGCTTTGATGATGGAGGAGGAAGGGGTAGGTGTCCAGAAATACTGCAATATCCCAAAGCTGGAAAAGTGAAGGAACCAATTCTTCCCTAGCCTCCAGTAAAACCACAGCATGGTAACACCTTGGATCCTAACTACTTGATCTTTCTCCCTCTTCACCATCTGCATCACATTGACTCCCACTGTGCTAGTTCTAGCCAACTTTTGTGTGTGTGTGTGTCTGCAAGATGGCTTTTCTTATTTCTTGTAGTTTTCTCCAATTTCAAGTAAGTGCTTTCCATTCTGGCCTGCCTCCATCTGGTGAACATTTTTCTCTTTACATTTTGATAGGATCTCACACTGTAAGCTTCTCCTTCAAAGACAGAATCCAAGAGCCATTATTTCCTAGTCTCCTATGCAGTCAGTATGTAGACATGTGATCTAGATTCCATCACTCAGATACACGTGGACAAGACTGGTTCCAAAGTGAGCAGTGAGGGGTCTGTTATGTTGTCAGGGGTGGTCGCAGAAGTGGTGGCACGGATTTCAATTATCAGACTATTTTGTGCAAAGTCAGGTTGATAAACATTATGAGAGGGAAGCTCAGATACCAGCCTAGTTTGTGATGAAGTTCTGAGTGTTTCTCTGGTAAATTTAATCTCAAGCCTGTTTCTCCAGACATCTCAATGTTTCTATGAGTTAATATCCCTTAGCAAATTATTTTGCAGGTTAATTAGCTATAAATATACAGAATTATATTTATCTTCTACATTGTGACTGGAATGATCTTTAAAAGTGAAAACTGAATTCCACTGCCAAATCCCATCACTACCGAGTTCATTCAATGACAAACAACAGGATGAAGTCCTTCCTTCTTTCACTTATACACACTGTCCTCTGGTCCACGGCTCCAACCAGCCTTGGTTTCTTTTCCTTTTCATCATATATTCTGTGTGAACTTTTACAAGTCCATGACTCTTGCTCCTGACTCTATCTAAAATATTCACCTTTCCTTCCCCAATCACTAAGTTCATGCTTATCTAAAACTTATATTAAATACAATCTCTAGGAAGGCTTTGATGTATTTTCCCCACCCCACTCCATGTTCCTACTTGAGGCAAGGTGCCATTTCTCTGTGATTTCATAGTTCCCTACAGCATTCTCTGTCATCATACTTTTTTCATTCTGTATAGTTATCTTTGCCCATATGTCTCCTCTTACTACTTCTTGAGTTCCTTGATAGAGGCTGAAAATATCCAAATCCGTTACATTTATGTATTTCCCCACAGCTAGCTAGCACCTAATGTCTAATATATTAATATATGTTTGAGTGATGCTGATATTGGTCTAAGTATAACTGTAAATGATTGAGATTATACTTGTAAATAAAACAGAGAGAGGCAAGGATAGGGAAGAAGTTGTCTCTTTCCCAAGGCGGTCAGATCTAGAAATGTTGACTTCTTTTAAGATGCTTTATGAGAAAGAAATTCTAAGAGCAAATATATTTAGAAAATATTGTAGTGTGTAACTATTATTGGTGATTTATTATATTCATGGAATATTAAGGGTTCTGAGAAAGTAGACAGTATCTAAATGTATAACTTTATTTTTTCATTTTGTAGCTTTGCAGACTAACGAATTGAAGGAGTAGGGATCCAAGGGATACAAATTGAATGGTAGGGTATAGGTGAAAACAGAGCCACTGTTATTTTGCCTGTCATTTTTAGAGCTGTGGTAGTTGGAATCTGTTTCATTATCCCATTATATTACACCTTTTCCCAGTGTTCAGAAAACTGCACTTTAAATGTTTTTACACGGAAGAAGAGCCTAGTGCTTTTAGCCCTGATCAGAATCAATGATGGCATTGCCAAGCCAGAGCAAAAAATCTTTGACAGTAAACTTCTGTCTTCAATCAATTCATTTCAAATTGATCTTTCAAAATTGACCTATGCAGCTGTCAACAATCCTCACTTTAATACTGATTTGACTCAATGTCAAACAAACCAAATAAGCAGGCTTCTGAAGCAGGGCAAGTCAAGTTAGCAGACAGTAAAACTGACACTCTTTGAAGAATAATTTGTTTTAAAATGATGAATATCATAATTTTCATGAGTTTAGACATTACAATAGAAACTATGTGTCTGTAGAAGAATTGATTTCTTACCAAAATAGCAACTAAAGCTATTCTTCAACATAACTATCTATGGAATTGTAGCAATTTGGGTTGAATTTCTATATAGAAACAAAGCAAATTTCATACAGTTATCAGTTTTACTCTCACATAGTAGAGATTGCTAATTGATGCTTCTCCCATGTGTTTTAATTTTTAACTGAGGAAAACAGTTACCCAGAAAAATAACATTTCTCCACTTTTCTTGCAGCTGGATGTGAAGAGATGACTATCTTCTGGCCAGTGGGACATAAATGGATGTTTTCTATGTCAGCTTTTAGGAATTTCCTTAGGAAGACCATAGGTAAATCTCTCCTATATCCTGATGGATATATTGGTGAGAGACCTTTTCACCATGAGAATAAGAGTCATGCTATAGATTTGGCAAATGAATAAATTAGAAGAATCTAAATTGTAGTAGACTGTTTTTCCCAAAAATGGACACAGCAATATTTCGATCTCAAATACTGTTCTAAAGCCTGTGCCTGTTACTGCTGATGCTTCCCATAAAGAGGCAGAGTAATTTCTTTCCCCTGGGAACCTGATTAAGATTGTGCTAGCTTCCAGGAATACAGTGTTGTGAAAGTGACATGGCAAGATTTCTGCAATTAAGGTCATAAAAGGATTCAGCTAACAGGGTCCATGTCCCACATGGGACACTGACCCATGGGACTCAGCCCCTATGCCATGAGGAAGCACAAGTGAGAGAATAGGATGGAGAAGCACAATCACCAGATTTATGACTAAGCGAGACTTAGATGAATTCAGCCCCCAGACCTTGAATCTTCTGTCTGACCCTCAACCCTGGACCAAGCACACATCATTCCCCCATGACCTATCTAAATGCCTCAGTCATACAACCTCGCACAATAAATGTTTGGTTCGTGTCACTAAACTGTGGGGCAGTTTTGTTACAGAGCCAAATACATTGTAACACTTTATTGCTGGGGATTTTGTAGATTAGTGCTATTATCCAAGACCCGGAATGAATGGCTCTCACTTGAATGTGAAAAATAAATAAATATTATCATAGTTAAGGCAGTGTTATTCAGTTTTTTTTTCCCCTTACCTATAGTTGAATTTAATCGAACTTTTGAAAGGGAGTCTCCTCGAGCTCATAGCTACAACTGCCACTTGTATGCATTGCCGAGATCTTGATCTTAAAACTGGACCTTACACGTGAGCTCTAGATTTGTATGTTCAACTGCCTATTGGTGATCTTTACTTCCATGTCTCACAGAAAGATTAGATGCAGCATATGTATCTCAGGTCAAACTCATTAACATTTCCACAATCTGACCTTCTTTTTATATTCTGCCCTTAGCAAAAGGCATAATCAGATACTCAGTAAATTAAAAAACTAGGTATTTCTCCTTTTCTCTCTTCCATTCATGTAATTGTCCAATTCTTCAGAGTCAAGTTCTCTTGATTCTGTTAACACAAGTGTTCCCTCCTTCAGCATACGTTCATTGCCCATGTCATATTCCTCTTATTATTTTCTTTCCCACCTTACTCCACAATTTTCTTCTGGAGTAGATTTCCTGCTTACACTATCATCAATCCATCCTCCATTGTGATCACATCAGTTCCCTGATGATAGAGCTCTGGCTTACATCTCCCACTTGACCTCTCATCATAATTCCAACTATAGAGAACCAAGAGAATGTAGATAATTCATTTCTGTGTCCTTCAAGCATTATTTTATGTACTGACCACAGCATGTAACTTAGAGTTCTTTGTTTCTTCATTATAATGCACTATCTAGGAGACTGACTGTATCTTTTCCCTTTAAATTTTCTAGCCTAGGGGTGCCTGGGTGGCTCAGTGGGTTAAAGCCTCTGCCTTCGGCTCAGGTCATGATCCTGGGGTCCTGGGATCGAGCCCCGCATCAGGCTCTCTGCTCCACGGGGAGCCTGCTTCCCCTCCTCTCTCTCTGCCTGCCTCTCTGCCTACTTGTGATCTCCGTCTGTCAAGTAAATAAGTAAAATCTCTAAAAAAAATTTCTAGCCTAATTTCTTATACATTATATATATCCATATATTTTTAATCAGTGAACTACCGAACAGCTTCCATTTGCCTACTCTTCCCCTACTCTAAAATGAGAAAAGCAGCACATACTTCTCTTGCTTACACTGTATTTTCCTCTATTATAAAATTTACTTTTATTGTAATTTATTTATTTAATTGTCTATAAATATGACATCAGCCATTTATCCATTCTAGGCCAGAGGTGGATTTACTGTGAAGTTAACAAGGCTGAGGCTTCAGGGACATCTGATTATATGACCTCTTCTAAAACCATGTATCTATTCTTTTCATAATTTTCATAAAAAATCATATTTTTTTCATAATTTTCATAATTTTATTCTTTTCCTTAAAAATTGTTTCCCAAATTATACACATACCTCACAAAATCTAGATTCATCCGTGTTCCTATCAGAATTTACTAAGTGTCTGCCATGTAACAGAGACTGTAGTACGTCTTCACAAATACAAGAATAAAGAAATGAATTTGATTCTACATAATTTTTTCAAGACTTCAGAATAGCTCATTTGCAGGAGGTCATGCTCACTACATCTCATGTTGTCACAATCTCTCTTAATGTCTAGTCTCTCTGTCCTCCTCTTTGTTCCCCTTATTATTCACAGAATTGATCCAAAACCCTTAGAAATCTGATCTCAACATACCCTTTGGGCCAAATCGCCTGCAACTTCCCCACTTCCTAAACACCTCTTTACTCCTCTAATTATATGTTCAAGGCAAACTAAACTACTCATTATTAATGGCCTGATTGTCTCTCTGCTCAAGTTATTTTTGTTCTCCTTTCAGCGTCCAGTTTTTATAATATTGTTTAAAACATCCTCCAACCCACGTTGGCAGGGTTAATCACTACTTCCTTTGCCCTCTAAGCAATTTGATCACACCTTCAGAATATATTTGTCCCTTGGTGTTAGGAGATATCAGTTAGAATTACATTCAGCTGCTTGAAAATAGCATTGACAACCATGTCCCCACTAATCGTTTTGTTGGCTGATCGACATCTTTTCTCCTCCCTGCTCTGTGCCCAGGGAAGGTGGGTGGCCTTTACAGACTGTTTCACCGCACCTCCTTCCTCTGGATTATGGTTGGGTTCAGCCAGGTGGAGGCACTGGTAGGGAACTGGTGTGTGGAAGGAGAGGATGGTCAGGGAAGGTATTCTTGCCTTTACTCCCTGCTCTGCCTCGGCAGCGGTGATGTCCTTCTGCCTATCACCTCAAATCCTACCGAGTGGGACCTCACTGCTGTGGTCCCAGCTCTTCATTCTTGTCAGATTCTGCCATCTCCCTTCTTTGGTCACATCAGGCAAAGCAGAGGTAATGACTTCCTGCTCTTGTTGGGTCTGGGTGTTTCATCATCTCTACTTTATTATATTTTTTAAAGATTTTATTTATTTATTTGAGAGAGAGAGAGAATGAAAGAGAGAGAGCATGAGAAATGGGAGGGTCAGAGGGAGAAGCAGACTGCCTGCTGAGCAGGGAGCCTGATGCGCAACTGGATCCTGGGACTCCAGGATCATGACCTGAGCTGAAGGCAGTCACTTAACCAACTGAACCATCCAGGCGTCCCTCATCATCTCTACTTTAGTTCCTTTAATCTTGCTTGACCTTCCCCTTGCAAAGAGTCCCTTTGTTACCTTCATTACATATTAAAAACTTATCTCTTTGAGTATTACCATCTGCCCCCTGTAAGAATTGGAATCATATGTGGACCCAGAAGACAACTTTCAAAATGTACCTGATTCTCTCTCTCTCTTTTTTTTTTTTCTTGTAATGACAGGTACTTTTTTACAGAATGAAGAAGAAAAATCACACAAATGTTAAAAATTGAATAAGATTTTTTTTTTTCTGAAAAGCGTTCCCTTAGACAGGGTTGGTATTAGACTCCTTGGTAGCCGCATTTGCATATCTATTCGTACCATCAAAGTATATCATGCATTAGAGAAGAGTGAGATTATACTACGTCTTTTTAGACAAAAGAGAGATAAATGATTATGTTTTTGTACAGAACATTTGGTGACCATAAACAACATTTTCTTTTTAAAAATATTTACCACAGTAGGTTTCATGAGGAAATTAAATTTTAGAGCAGATTTTAGGGGGAAAATGGTTGACTAGGAGTCAGGAGCTGGGTCGTAATTCTAGTTCTACTAAGAAATCACTGAGATGACCTTTCTAAATTCAGTTTCCTCGTCCTGAAAATGGGAGATCAGAGGCACTGTGTCCTTGGTTCCTTTCCAAAAAATTAATAAATTTGGAATTCTGTAATATTTGGTTATAAATAATTTTTCTTAGGAAGATTACATTGATTTTAAAGTTCTGAGGCTACCATAAATCTCTCCCCACTGTCATGTCTTGGTGTAATTCTTTGAAGAACACACATATTTTAGGGAGGTATCAAGGCCTGAGTTATTGTCCCCAGAAATACTGTTAGCTCTCTGAAGAAAATATAAACATTAGAAATCTCTAAAGCAATGGAAGATTGCCTTGAACTTCTAAGGAGAAAAGCTGGATAGATTGGAACAACCCCTCTTTAAAGTGACATTTTCTGTTACTCCACGTAGCTTTGAGAAGACCGTCATCACTTACACCTCTAGGTTGAAATATGGCAATAGCCTGGTCATCTCATGGTAGTGGAGTCCCTAACCAACTTTCCGAGTAGCTCACTGTACTCATGGAAGAAGAGTTGATGCCTTTCAGCATTTGTTACTCAACCTCCAAATTCCCTTCCCATCAAGGCTTGTTAAATGACAAATGGGGTATACTATTTTTAAGGCTGAGAACCTGAGGAGAGGAGAATCAGCAAACAGGAATGTTGCCTAGAGTCTCTATGGGGTCCTGCGCTCTCCTCCCTCTATCTAAATTCAGAGAATAGGGCTCTTAACCCCCTCCCAATAAAAAGTAGGAGTAGGTATATCCCTGGGGAATGTAAACTCACAGGTTAAAATAACTGAAGAATATTATTCAACAAACAAACAAACAAAAAACCCAGCAAACTGGATCACATCTACCATAGAAAACAAAAGCATTAGGTCAGGAGGACCAAGAATTTAAAATATCACCCTTAGCTGACATTGCAGATATAAAGGACCCCAGTAGAGGAGAAAGGGAATAAAAACAACTCAAGTAAGTTTATTTAAGAATCTTTAAATAGCCAAAATCTGTGTCTGGCATACTGCCTTTGAAACACTAAAGGAAGAGCTAAACTTAAATTCTGATCCAGAGTTTCATTTAATAGTTTGTCCTTATCTCCTCTAGGTAAGCCATCTTGATATATAACGATACAATCACCTTGATCAGTCCCTCTTGCTTTAAAGTTTGCACTCTTAACCTTTACCATAATACACAATAAAACACTACTTACCGGCTGGCACACAGTCCTTATGTATAAGTCCTTATTTATCCTATGTCCTTGTCTTTGTTCCTTATTCTTTGTAACATAGCACAGCAACATTTGTTTTTCCTGCTGTATATCGCACCTTGAGTTTTGTATACATCTGCTTACTCCCTTTTTAAGAAATTTTAATGGAAATGTGAATGAACTATATCTGAAAGGAGGATTTCTGAAGTGGAAGTGAAAAAAACAGGAGCAGGAAGCATCACCATGGAGCTATACATGATGTAGAAGGGAAAACCAGTGCCCTGAAACAGATCTGCACAGTTTCTCCTCAAACAAACAATAGGCTTGAAAGACGGTAGGTGTTCCCAGACTTTCTCTAAGTGCTCAACCTGCACTATAGTCATTTCAAGACCGGCAGATCAGACATAGTGACGGCTCCAGCTCTGTGATGAATGATCCTACAGTATTCTCACTGACTTTCATTCATAGTAAAGAAATAATTACAGCAGCCCTACCAAATTTGCAGGAAAAAAAAAAAGATAACTTTTTTTTTGTTAGTGAGTTAAGTGAAAAATGAAACTCTTTTTGGTGACAAATGCAACTTTTCCTTCTACTAATAACGTAAGTTTTGATTAATAAGTTTGGATCATGATCGTTATTTTAATGCCATTCACACTAAACACCTGAGCCTATGAATGGTAAGACTTTCATCAGAGCCTCAACATTGACAAGAAGTAGGCAGCTGCTCCTCAAATTCTTTAACAGAGTTGCTATTATTCCTTCCATCTTACCTTTCCCCTTTAAATAAAATACCTTCTGGATATTATGGTATATGGATCCCAAGTGCAGTTGGGCATATTTTGGAATAGAAAGAAACTGCTTTCTGTGGTTGAATGAATGTTTACAAGCATGCAGTCCCAAATCTTAGAATATGTCTTTGTCATATTATTAGATTTAATATCATCCTACTTTTACTTGACTTATTTGTTTTCCTTCCTGTGTTTTGTAAGTAAACTTACCTAATTTAGTCCTATTAAATTTGTGAGGTTGGGTCCAGAATTTAGTCTTTTTTTTTTAAGATTTTATTTATTTATTTGACAGAGAAAAATCACAGGTAGACAGAGAGGCAGGCAGAGAGAGATGGAGAAGCAGGCTTCCTGTGGAGCAGAGAGCCCCATGTGGGGCTCAGTCCCAGGACCCTGATATCATGACCTGAGCTGAAGGCAGAGGCTTAACCCACTGAGCAACCCAGGGGCCCCCAGAATTTAGTCTTTTAATCACACTTTTTGTACTCTGAGCAAAATTGCAGGAATTGTTGTCCCAAGCATGAGCTGGCCTGAAGAGTACAGGGTGATCAATCAAAAGCAAAAACAAAAACAAAACGGAGTGTAGGGTGATTAGACCAAACCTAAACAACATAATAAAAAGTGTTTACTTACTTGGGGCAGAGATTTGTAATATAACTCATGAAAGTGTTACAGTGCTATTAGGACAGATATTATATTCAGAAAAAATCAGGTCCTTTTAGGTTTGTTAAAAAGTTTTGCTGACACAGGTGGTAACAGCATTCATGACTATTAAGAACATCTGTCGATTTTGTTCACACCACCAATATTTAAGGAACCTATGATGTGTGAGGTCTGCTAACAAGTTGTAAAGTGTTGCAGTCAGTTTTATCAAATGGAGAATTAGGTGGTGATTTATATTTAAAATTTGATTATTTTAAAATGAATATTAAATCTATAAAATTAATTACCTATTTGAAATTATTAAAATATTTTAATTTCATTGTTGTATTAAGAAAATAGGTATTATAATTTAGTGTGAATCTAATATTATTAAGTTTATTTTTAAATGTCATAAGTTATCATCTATTTGTACTATTTTTTATTGATGACAACTACCCAACATACTCCATCTCATAGCTTAAAACTATTTTAAAGAAACACTGTTGTCAAGAATATGGCAGAATTGGAGACAGTAGGAATGAATTAGTTAAGCAAGAGGGGGTTGTAGAAATGACAAAGGAGTCAGTAAAGGTTTCCACTTCAAGAAACACAGAGGTAAAAAGAAACATTTAGAGAAAGAATATTCTAAATAGGGAACAAAATGTAATATCCAAGAATCTCAGTAAAACCCAAGGAAACTACCCACACATTTACTTTTTCCTAATCTCAAACCAAAATCATACAAGACACATATGTTCACATAGTTTCCAGGGCTAAAAATGACTAGCCCTGAAACCACATGAAAATTAGGTGGAGGGGTTAGGCAGATCAGGAGTGGAAATAACTTGGATAGAATTTTGCAGGGCATGAGAAATCTCAGCCAAAAATGTAAAGATGTTGGCTTAATTCTCTGTTAACTGTTTTCACTCAGAGGCAAGATCTTCATCAGACAAAAAAAAAAAAAAAAAATGAGGGATCCTAGGGGCGCCTGGGTGGCTCAGTCATTAAGTGTCTGCCTTCAGCTCAGGTCATGATCCCAGGGTCCTGAGATGGAGCCCCGCATCTGGCTCCCCGCTCAGCGGGAGGCCTGCTTCTCCCTCTTCCCACTCCACCTGCTTGTGTTCCTTCTCTTGTTGTCTCTCTCTCTCTCTGTCAAATAAATAAATAAATAAATAATGAGGGCTTCCATTTTGAGGCCTTCTCTCTGATGGCCTTTGTCAAGAAACCAGTAATTATTCATTGCAGTTCATATTCTGATAGAAAACATGAAGTCTCTGGATCAGAGAACAGACAGTTTATTACTCACAGAACATTTTAGTGTCAGTTTCCCGGGGGCCCGATCCTCATGGGATGTGAGCCTCATGTTACCCTGCATAATCAATGGGGGTGCAATGCAGGAGAGCAACTACTGAAAGTATGAGATTTGGATGTGATGTTGGGGTTGGGGGGATGGGGTTGGGTGGCATGCACCTCCTCTTTGATGTTTAGGGAGGGAGGGATGGAGGAAGGGAAGGGGAAAGAGAGAGGGGAGAAAGAAGAGAAGGGAGGGAGAAGAAAGAGGGAGAATGAAAGGCATAAGCAAATGTCTGGGAATAGAAGAGATGGGGCTCTAAGTTCACTCCTCAAATGTAAGCAAATGGCTCTGGGGAACATTAAGTCTCAGTCTCTTTAGAGAAATTCACTTTCACTTTATCACTAACTTTCAAGGCATATTTGCTCTTTAATCATCTTTTAACCTTTGTCCGTTGCTCATAAACTCTGGGTTTTGTGCAGAAATATGAAAATATTCATGGACACTTGTCTCCTGGCACATCCCTAGACCAAATCCAAGATGTAAAATGTCTTGGTTATTCATCATTTCAATTGAAATGATTCTAAGTCATTGAAAACCTTCTAAGGTTTGAAACCTTAGAAACCTTCTAAGTCACCGTTGCTTAAGACAAATTTACTTTGCTAATGGGTACACTCATCAGCCATGCTAATATTGCAGTCAAAAGGGACATAATAGTTGAGTTTATTAGATTTATCATAATAGTGGCAAAAGATAGTTCACAGACTGTGAACTGTGCCTGGATTTAAATAGCTTTCTATTGCTTTCTATTATCTGTGTACAACAATCTACCTGAGATCTTGTTTTTCACCTAAATTTTCAACCTAGTAAAGCCTCCATGACATGGTTAGAGCTCTTTACTTTTAAAAAAAAAGTGATTATTCTAAGGTAAACCATAAAACAGACTCAGTTTTAAAGAACAAAGTGAGGTTTGCTGGAGGAGAGGTGGGGGTGCAAGTTAAGTACATAATGGGGATGAGGGAAGATACTTGTGGTGATGAGCACTCAGTGTTGAACTGAATGATGAATCACAAAATTCTACTACTGAAACAAATAGTACACTGTATGTTAAACTAGAATCTAAATAAAAACTTAAAAAAGAAAAAAATAAAATAAAATGTGACTAAATTATGGAGGAATAAATAAATAAAATATAATAAATTAATAAATTCTCAAATTGATTTAGTGAAAAACAAATGTTTATTAAATAAATAACAATTCAACATTTCAGAGTTATTCACATGTTTTATCTTTATTTTTGGAAATTATTGAAAAATACATATGAAATGCTAACATGAAAATTACTTTTCTTAATTTAGTTCTAGTGTCACCATGTGATCATGTTTCTTCATACTAAAAATGTTTTATATTACTTCTCTTTGGTTTAATTTTTGGCAGACTATCTAAAATTGATACTTCTTACAGTATTTGATTGTTATTTGAGTGAACTAGAATTAACAGTGACTGCTTTTCTTCTGAAGTTTGTTTGGATGAATTCTTGCATATTTTTTCTTTTCTCCTTTTTTCTGTAAGTCAATCCTCATAAACAAACAGAATACTCTAATGTCTCCAAAGCTTAAAACAAAAACAAACAAACAAAAATAAAAACAAAAAGCAAGTGTTTCCATCATGATTCTTTTTTCTCTATCACTTTTCATAAATTTAAATTTATAAAATGATTAGAAAGGTGGTTTTTTTGTCATTTTATTTGTTTTGCTTTGTTTTATTATTACTATTTTTTAATTATATCCATTTCTTCACTTCTTATTCACTTTTCATTTCATCTCATGCTGACCAATCCACAGAAACTGTTTCATATCAAGGTCACCAAACACATTCTTGTCTTAAATCTAGGCACCCATAAGCATGATTTTTAAAATTATGTGTTTTCTTTGCATATCAGAAAATTCAACCATACAGCTGAACAATGTTCTTATAGTCATGTCCATGAAGATGGAGAAAAGACTAAAAATTTTTATACAAATTGCAAGTTGGATTATAGTCAGTTCTATATCAGACTGTTGAGGCTAATACTTTCAGTTGTGTTCTTAGAGCTTGAGATAGGAGGTAGAACTCAACAGGTTGCTAAAAAAGCAGCAAAGATTTGTGTTTCTCTCAAAACAGAGACCATTCATTTAATTAATAGGCACTACTATATTTTTCTGTTTCACTCAAATATGCTTGACCATACTGACTTACTTTCTTAGGAAATTGGCACTCATAGGACTAATCCTTTGAAAGGAAACAGCAATAGCAGATTTTACCCATGTGAGAACTTCCCTTGCTTAGGGTTGTTGAGCTCAAGCTGGCTTGGTAATAAGGGACATTCATCTTACTCAAAAAATGCATTTGGCAATTCTTTCTGGTTCACTTGGTCAGATCCTTTATTTTTATTAAAGTTCAATTAATTACATTTACCACTACAGAGTACAGTATTAATTACATAATATTTTTATAATGGAATGCATAGAATTTTAACATTAGTAATAGAGTCCTACTATAGATATGGAAGATTTTCTCAAATTGTTTTTACTCAGATACATAAATAGATTATGTTCTCATACTGACAAACTATATATAACTTCAAATATGAAAGGTATTATTTTCAATTATTTCTAAGAAATATTATTTCATATGAAGAAATTTGAGTCCTCTTTCAAGTATCTAAACATAAAAACATTGTTATTTCATTCTGATATGGATGGCTATTCCCTGAGATGGGTGGTAAACTTGATCATTAAACTATGGATTTCTCTTCTTTTTTCACTCAAGATGAACATCTATCCTGCAAGTATGGAAGAATTTTTTTTTTTCCTCCTGAGAGTATAAGTCAGTGAATCCCATCCCCTCATCACACTGGGCTCTAAGTGTATTCACTTATTCATTCAAATATTAATTGAACATCTACTGTTTTCTAAGAATGGTCCCACGTGAGAAGATCCAACAGTGAACAAAACAGCAAAATATCCATGACTCGGGAGTTTTCATTCTCCTGGTGGAAGATAAATTAGAAAAAAAATGAGGAATTTTTTATTGAAAAAATTATTTATATTACCAAAGGAGTACAAAACTTGTGATACTTAAATATATCTGATTAATTGATCATGTAAAATGTGCTGGTATTTTATGCCAAACGTAACAATTCCAAAGATGAATTTAAATTATTTTGGAAAAGAAAATGCCCATGATATAATACTAAGAAATAAGAAAAATGCATTGTGTGGAAATTAGACACACATATATATACAGTCAGTCTTCTTACTAGCAGATTTATGTACCAATTCTCCTACTCACTAAAATGCATTTGCAACCTAAAATCAGTACTTGAGGTGCTTTCTTGGTCAGCCTCTGACATGTGCATTTGCAGAGTGGTTAAAAATATGAATTTCCACAGTCAAAAGTTCCCACGTGAAGTTGAACAAGGTGAAGTTCTGACTTCTTTATCAAGTCTCATACTGTAAATAAGTATCACTTTCTCTATATTGCCCTATTTTTCTCATTCTCGTGCTTTTTGTTGGTGATTTTGATGTTTAAAGTGACTCCTGAACATACTACAAAATGCTGTCTAGTGTTTCTAATTATGAGAAAGCTATGATGGGCCCGATAGAGAAAATTTGACTGTTAGATGAGCTTTATTTGGGCATGAGTTAAAGTGCTGTGGCCTGCGAGTTCAATATTAATGAATCAACAAAATGTATGAAATAATTATTTACTGAGTTTTTTTTAATTCCTGTATGGGTAATATACGGTGTTTTATTAGTTACAGGTGTACAATATAGTGATTCAGCAATTCTAAACATTACTCAATGCTCATCACAAGTGCACTCTTTAATCCTCATAATCTATTTCCACCAACCCCCAACCCACTTCCTGTTTGGTAACCATCAGTCTGTTCTCTATAGTTAAGAGTCTGTTTCTTGATTTGTTTCTTTTTTCTTTCCTTTGTTCATTTGTTTTGACCTTAAATTCCACATATATGAATGAAATCATATGGTGTTTGTCTTTCTCTGACTGACTTATTTCACTTAGCATTATCCTCTCTAGCTCCATCCGTGTTGTTGCAAATGATAATATCCCATTCCTTTTTTATGGCTGAATAATATGCCATTGTATATATGTACCACCTCCTCTATCCATCTGTCCATTGATGGACACTTTGGCTGCTTCTGTAATTTGGCTCTTGTAAATAATGCTACTATAAAAATAGGGTCATATGTATCCCTTTGAATTAGTGTCTTGTTTTGTTTTTTTAATAAATATCCAGTGGTCTGATTGCTAGGTGATAGGGCAGTTTTATTTTTAACTTTTTTAGGAACCTCCATACTGTTTTCCACAGTGGCTATACCAGTTTGCATTCCCACCAGGAGTGCAAGAGGGTTCATTTTTCTCCACACCCTTGCCTCCACATCCTTGCACTTGTTTCTTGTGTTTTTAATTTTAGCTATTTTGACAGGTATAAGTTCATAGCTCATTGTTGTTTTGTTTGCATTCCATGGTGGTGAGTGCTATCTTTTCATGTCTGTGTTTGGCCATCTGGAAGTCTTCTGCTCATGTCTTCTGCCCATTTTTTACTTGGATTTTTTTTTTGTTTTGGATATTGAGTTCAATAAATTCATTATGCATTTTGGATACTAACCCTTTATCAGGTATGTCATTTGCAAATATTTTCTTCCATCCTGTAGGTTGCCTTTTAGTTTCATTGATTGTTTCCTTTGCTGTGCAGAAGCTTTTAATTTTGATGTAGTCCCAATAGTGTATTTTTGCTTTTATTTCCCTTGCCTTGGGAGACATATCTAGAAAAATGTTGCTACAGCTGATATCAAAGTTATTTCTACCTATGCTCTCCTCCAGGGTTTTTGAAATATATTTTTTTAAACAGATATCCTAGAAACAAGGTTATACATTGATCAGTTAATGGAAATTTGATAAGAAGTTTGTAAGCACCTAACCTTGTGTTTCTTCTAGGGACAGTGATTCAACATTTGCTAACTCAATGTGGAGACTTTGTAGAACATAACTACTCCAGATAATGAGAATCTAATATATGCATATTTTTTCTCTGTCTATATTTTTCTCCCTTGATTTCTTAGTATTATATAATTTATATTACAGGACTCTTCATTTTCAAATTTCCAAAATTATTTGGTTTATGACAATATTAAAGAAATACATAACTTTGCACATATATAACTACATATGACTATATATAATCGTATATAAATACATATGACTACGTAACTATTTAATGAGATTATGGGCTTGACCTTTGGCCCCAGATTGTCTGTCTTCAAACCATTACATTTTCACTGACAGACTCAATGATCTTGGGTGAGTTATATAACCTCTTGAGACTTAGTTTGTTCAGCGAAAAATGGTAACAACACTAGTACCTTCCTTATAAGGTTATTTTGAAGATGAAATAAATTAATGCTTGCATATTAATTTGAAGGATATATTGAACATAAAGTGCAGATAAGTAGGTGACTATTAGTTGATATATGCATAAGTCCATAATTCATATTGACCATCAAACAGCTGTAAATTGATAAGTGAGAACTATTTTTTTTAGATTTTATTTATTTATTTGAGAGAAAGAGTGAGCAAAAGAGAGAAGAAGCAAGGGGAGGGGCAGATGGAGAGGGAGAAGCAGACTCCCTGCTGAGCAGGAAGACTGATATGGGGCTGGATCCCAGGACTCCAGATTGGGACTCTGGGATCATGACCTGAGCTGAAGGCAGATGCTTAACTGACTGAACCACCCAGACACCCCAAGTGATAACTATTTTTAAAGTCGAGTTTATTGAGGTATAATTTTATTGAGTAAAATTCACCCTTTTTAATGTAGAGTTCTGTGAGTTTTGATAGAGGCATATAATTATATAACCATACCAACAATCAAAATATGGAAGGGCACCTGGGTGGCTCAGTCAGTTAAGCATCTGACTTGGGCTTATGATCTCAGGATCGTGGGATCAAGCCCAGCTGCTGTGCTCCAGCTGGGCAGGGAGTCTGCTTTTCCTTCTGCTTCAACCTCTGCCCCTCCCCTGCTTGTATTCTCTGTGCCTCTTTCAAATAAATAAATAAAATCTTTTTTAAAAATATGGAATATTCTATTAACCTAAATGTTCCCTTATTCCCTTTTATTCTCTTTTCTTCATTCCTTCATTGACAATCACTGATCTGTTTTCTTTCCCTAAAGTTTTGTCTTTTCCAGAATAACATATAAATAAATTATATGTCATAGAAATGAATTGTAAATATGCAGACTTTTGGGTCTGGCTTCTTTACTTACCATAATCAATTTGAGACTCATCAATATCATAGTCTGTACCAATTGATTATTCCCTTTATTTCTGATTAGAAATCTATCATATGGATGTACCAGTTTATCTATACATTTACACGTGGTAGAAGATTTAGGTTGTGTCCAGGGATTTTTTTGTTTGATTTTTGAATAAAACTTCTGAAGACATTACTGTGTAAGTTTTTGTATGAACATGAATTTTCATTTACCTTAGACAAATATCTAAGAGTAGGAATTCTAGTCATATGAAGTAAATTTTTACCTCTGTCTGTAAGATCCCAGTCAGAGTGTTTTCCTAAATGGTGTTTTATTTAGCATTCCCACAAATGAAGTACGCGAGCTCCAAATGTTCTGATATTTGTCAGACGTTGGTATTATTGTTTCTTCAAATTTTACAAACTAAGACCTATGTTCTGGTATTCCAGTGTGCTTTAATTTGCTTTCCCCCAATGAATACTGATATTGAGCATCTTTTTGTGGGCTTTTTCCCATCCATATATCTTTTTGGTGAAATTCTTACCCTTCACATATTTAGAAAGTCTACATCTACACAGGAAACAGAGGCTGCCTCTACCTACTGTCTCATCCTTTACCATTCTTGTCTTTAGCACCCCATGGAGGACCATGAAGAAAAGCCTGTAGAGAGTACAAACTGTTCTTTTGTCTGCAGGTTATTCTCAAGATGTCTAGCCGTATACCTTATCCTCTAACATTGCTCAGACTTGACCATCTGCAATCTGTTGATAATTTGGTCTGATTTCTTCTCATCTGCTTTTCTGGCCTGGCCCCTCTTCCATCAGAGCTCTGTCACAGGTGAGCCAGCTTGCAGCTAGTCTGTCTTTGAGGAGCCTCTTGTCCTTCATTTCAGGATATTTGCTTTCCTATGAACTTCAACTCTAAGAGGCTTCAAGGAAATCTATAATTTTGAATTCATTTATTTCTTCTTGCTAGCATGAGAATGACATTCTTTCAAGCTTTCTATATTCTAGGGAGAAGCTGGGCTCTCTGATTATATATCTGTTTTGTTTTAAATTTCTTTAAATGAGCATACGTTGTCTTAACAACAAGAAAAATAGCAAATGAGGGGCGCCTGGGTGGCTCAGTGGGTTAAGCCTCTGCCTTCGGCTCAGGTCATGATCTTAGGGTCCTGGGATCAAGCCTTGAAGCAGGCTCTTGCTCAGCGGGGAGCCTGCTTCCCCCTTTCTCTCAGCCTGCCTCTCTGCCTACTTGTGATCTCTGTCAAATAAATAAACAAAATCTTTTTAAAAATTTTTAATAAAAAAAAGAATAGCAAATGAAATAAATCATAGGTAATGTTAAATGGCATTGTGTAATACATTCAGAATTCATGTCTAAAGATAACCTCATCTCTTTTATATTTCCTATATGAGTAATAAAAAAACAAAGAGAATGCCTTTACTATCCATTCTCTAAGTCTCTTTGACACATTAAAAAGAAGTTCAGAATTTAATAGTACTATCACTTCAGAAGGAAAACAAAAAGCACTGTTCTCCTGTTAGTAAAACCTTCTTCACTTCACTTTGGCTTCTATTATTTGTTCTTCTTCTTTTTTTTTTTTTAAATCTGGCTTTAGTAGCTTGAAATTAGCAGCTAGGAAATCTGTCAAATAATTAAAACCTATGATAAATGTGCCACTCATTTTACAGTGCTTCAATTAATAAGGATAAGCCTATTTTTAGCTACAAGATATTAATTATGCAGCACATAGAAATTATGTAGTATTTTACAAAATAATAGAAATCAGCATAATGTCAGATGCTAGCAGTAGTATACAGTATATTGGACTTTCAGTAATAGTTTAATTTCATGGGAATAAATGCTTAAATGCAAAAAAACTCACTGTAAAAATAAAATTATTTTTAAAAGTTGTTACTTTATTTTGAATTCATAGTTCACATACATCAAAAATAATAAAGATCACCAGAAATAACATAAAGACAACCGGAACTAAAAACAACTTTATAATGAATCTAATTATTAATTTGTCAGACAAGGGAATACTGGTCAGTGAAGAAACTCACTGTGTAGCTTGTTAAAGGAAAAACTAGAGGAGTTTTAATTGATAAAGGAGGGTAGTGTTCATGGTAGTAATGCTCATTAAGAATGAAAAATTAGCACTCTTAATAGTGTGAGATAAAAGTGTAAGTGTACACAGTTGGATGAAATATGTTTTATTATTCATTGAGTAAGATAAGGTCTTTAGATCATTAGACCTGGTTTACATCCGGTATCCCAGAATCACCAAAAGTTCAGTGTCCTTTCTTGGTTTCAGCTTTTTCAAGCCAAGTGTGGTGAAACTCAATCATTTCTGATATCTACCAGGACAGTGCTTAGGTGGGACATTTTCCTTTATACATGATTTTATTTCTATCTACCTTTTCACAAGTCTTTCTACCTTTATCATCACCAAAACACCGCGTATTTACTATAGAAAAATTGGGCTTGTTAGTTCTAGAAAGTTTGAAACATAAAATAAAATACTTTAGGGACGCCCGGGTGGTTCAGTGGGTTAAGGCCTCTGCTTTCAGCTCGGGTCATGGTCCCAGGGTCCTGGGATCGAGCCCCACATCGGGCTTTCTGCTCAGCAGGGAGCCTGCTTCCCCCCACTCTCTCTCTGCCTGCCTCTCTGCCTACTTGTGATCTCTCTCTGTCAAATAAATAAATAAAATCTTTAAAAAAAAATAAAATAAAATACTTTAATTTGAGTACAGGTAATCTCTACAAATTAGAACTGTAGAATATAAATTCCATTATGAGAAGACAGTGTGTATTTTAATTCTGAACACATAAATTCAAACATCTCTACCAACTGATGACAAAAGGTAAATATATCCAAGTGAGACTACACTATATTGTATTCAGTAGCTACTCCAGGACTCCTAATTAGGATGGTCTTAAGTTGACATGCTGATGAAAGGCAGGGCTAGGTTGCATTTATTGATAAGCAATCTGTTCTTATTTAGTTAGCATATTTATTTAGCATCGTTGTGGAAATGACATGTGTTTTCTGTTGGAATGGAAGTGGATGGTAGGCATTGTAATATTCAGAGCTGTCCTCTGAACACCAATGTTTATTTAGTTTTTAACCGTCTAGAATTACACAAAGAGTGTAGGTACTCTGTGGACTTGAGTTTTCTCTAAATTGTATATTGACTTATTGTTCAAGCATTTCCTTCTACTACCTAGGTGAGAAAGAGAAGAAAGTTGAATATCTGAAAGTCTGGATTGTGTGTTTTATCCTGGGTAGAAGACGTTAATGAGAATTTTATACTGATTCACTGGCAGGCAGCATATGACAAATGCTTGAGGAAATAATCTTATGAATGTCTTTGTTTCTTGAGAACAAAAATCTCTTAAATGAAAGGTTCCTTGGTCTCTATACCAGGATCTAATCAAGGTAGTGAATAAACCTCCATCCATAATGATTGTTTTATTCACATTTATTTCAGAATATATATTTTTATAGTTGTTAATTATTTGGGCTCCAGTCACTCAGGTATAGGAAACCAGTTCTAATTAAAGTGATGTTTCATATACAACACAAGAAGAGTTATTCGTGGGCACCTGGTGGCTTAGTTGGTTAAGCATCGAACTTTTGATTTTGGCTCAGGTCATGATCTCAGGGACATGAAGCAATGTGTTGTTCTCCAAACTGGGCATGAAGCCTGCTTAAGATTCTCTCTGTCTCTCTGTCCCTTCTCCCAAACCTTGCTCATGCTTGCTCTCTTAAAAAAAAAAAAAAAAGTCATTCTTATTCTTTCAAAACCCATGCCCTTTTTGATAACTTAAAAAATTTCCTTTTCATCTAGGATAATTAGCCTTAGGGGAAACTGGGAGTTTGTTGTGTAAATATCATCACAAATTTAAGAAATGTTTTCATTTATGGAGTTTATTTAAAAATAACCATAGATTTTTTTGGTTATGTTTTTTTTTTTTAAGATTTTATTTACTCATTTGACAGACAGAGATCACAAGTAGGCAGAGAGGCAGGCAAAGAGAGAGGAGGAAGCAGGCTCCCCGCTGAGCAGAGAGCCCGATACGGGGCTCGATCCCAGGACCCTGAGATCATGACCTGAGCTGAAGGCAGAGGCTTTAACCCACTGAGCCACCCAGGCTCTCCTGGTTATGTTTTAAAAATGTAAAATTTTAATAAAACATTGAATATGCTTTTTCAAATTAATATGGCCTACCCTGGACATCCCACATCTGGTTTGATAATTTGCCATCCAATTCAGATAAACCTCCTTCCACTACTTCACAGTATCACACCAGCTGCAACTCTTCTAAAGGCCACTTCCACAAGCAAACTTCAGTTCTCTTCAAAGAAAAGTGATTTTACTTTATTGTGGTGCCTATATATATATATATATATATATATATATATATATCTTGACCATTTAATATGTATAAATCATTGTTAAATTTGTTAAATGTGTCACTGACAAAGTTTTTTAGTTTCGTGCCCTTAACCCCATTTCCCCCACAAATCTTATAGTTTTCATTGTACTATTTTGTATAACATGGTGATTTTAGGAACATGTATATTGTGTTATAGCAGAACTAGCTGTACATTGGTAAGCAAAATGAAAAAAATACACTCTTTCAGAGCTTATGTTCTAACAGGAAGGAAAAAGGAAATAAACACAATATAACAGCCAATTATATAGTGTGTTAGAAGCTGAGAAATGCTTTGAAAGAAAATAACAAGGAAAATAGATAAGAGGAGCTAGAGATGGGTGCAGAGAAATTTTTAAAATAAGGGTAACTGTTGGACTCACTGTGGTGATTTTTCCACAAATATTTGAAGAAGATAACTTTTTATCAAACTATAGTTTTTTTTTTAAATTAAAACATGGCTTCCATACAAATATAAATGCGCACGTGCCAAAGATTTATTTCCTTCCTTCCTTCCTTCTCTCCTTCCTTCCTTCCTTCCTTCTTTCTCTCTCTCTCTCTTTCTTTCTTTCTTTCTCTCTCTCTCTCTTTCTTTTTAAGAGAGAGGGAAAGAGACAGAGAGAGAACACACGTGCACAGAAACAAGGGTGGGACAGAAGGAGAGGGAGAGAATGTTAAGCAGGCTCCGCGCCCAGTGCAGAGCCAGACTTGGGTCTCAAACTCACAACCTTGAGATCATGACCGGAGCCAAAATCAAGAGTCAGTCACTTAACTAACTGAGCCAACCAGGTGCCCTTTATTTCAATTATTATTTAATTAGGGGATCAGTAAGATGCACTCATCAAAGAGCATTTTGCAGAGCTTGAAATTTCTAGGTGACTTAGTAAGAAATGTTAGAATAATTTTGCTAGGTTAGTTACAAAACTAGTTAATGTCTTCTGGGCTATAAGCCATATGTAACTTTAGTAAATCTTCACTAAATCTTTATTTGTCCATAGTCAATAATAAAGTAAACCTTGAATCAAACAAAATAATTCCTTCAAATGATCTTCTGGTGGGTCTGTTAAAAAATGCTCCCACATAGCATTGAAAGGACATAACACCCACCTTTTAAATTTTTTGCCTTATTTCTAAATTTAGGATAATTTTTCATATAACTACGTGCCAGGATATTTTTGGAAGAGCTTTTGAGTCCAAGAGATGAACCAGAGCAAAGGCCCTCAAGCAGTTTCCTAGACAGTTCCATAATCAACAAGTAAGCTACTATAGATAGAAGGGAAGGAACCTGAAAGGAGATAAGGCTTTGTAAGGTCTTTGGGGCAATTAAAAAGATTTTGACTTTTAGATTGAATAAATAGGGAGCTGTGAGAGAATCTGATTTAAGCAATAAAATCAACTGATATTTAACTTAAAAGGATCACTCTGCTTGTTGTATTGGAATTGTATGGGGGATGAGGAGTTCTGTGAGAACAAGAAAAAACACTTAGTGGCTGTTGCAGTATCCATGCTTGGATGAGTATGGTGTTCATGGAGGTGGTGAGAAGTCATCAGAATCTAGACATGTTTTCTATAGAGAGAATGAATACAAAATACATTTGCGGTGTGAGAGAGCAACGTTTGAACTTGAAACAACTAGAAGATATGATGTTGTCGTTAACTGAGAAGGCCATGCTTGGAGTAGATTTACATTTAGGCCTGTTGAGTGTATGTTGCATCTTGTCTCAGCTTCTTAGCTGAAGTTTGGGTGCTTAACTTAGAGTGAAGAAGTGCAAGTACCAATGCAAAAAGGAAATACTGTATTTACAGTACTGTAATATATTTATTGATAAAATTTCATGTGTAAGTATACCCTTGCAGTTCACTGTTAGAGGATCAATGGTACATTTCCCCCATAATGTATGATTTTCATGGATGAACAATCGTAAAGCCATTTAATGAAGATATACCGATGGCTTATAAATAAAGAGTATGCTAATTGTATACTGTAATAAAATATTAAAAACAGTTATGAAGAAGGGCACCTGATTGGCTTGGTGAGTTAAGTGTCTGCTTTTGGCTCAGGTCATGGTCCCAGGATCCTGGGATCCAGCCCAGCATCAGGCTCCGTGCTCAGTGGGGAGTCTGCTTCTCCCTCTCCCTCTGCACCCTCCCAATGCTCATGCTCTCTCTCTTCTCACTCTCTCTTAAAAAAAAGATAAATAAATCTTAAAAAATAAAAAACAGTTACGAAGAAAAGGCAGATCAAAACCTTGAAAATGCATTCAGTATCTTCTTAGAATGAATTAAATATATAATGTTGTTAAGTTGTAAGTTATGAATATACTAGTCCAGATATAAGTGAAAATTTTGGTTTAAAATCTGGCTTTTCCTAAGCAAAAGTCACTCAGGCTGACTGAATAGTTGACTCAATCTACATGAGATTCAATTTAACTAATTGATGGGGGATTAAATAAGTTTAAATTATGATGTTTCCCATTGTTTCACATATGGTCGCATAGGATTACTATTATCTACCTATAATTTCCTTCTGTATTTGAGCATAGTCTCCATTCCAATTATTTTAAATTTTAAGATAATTCAATTATGGATACACTGTGCCACTATAACATTATATAAAATACTTCTTTTAAATTGTGAAAAATGATAATGCCATGATTATCATTGTTGCTATTATTTACAAATTAAAATCCAGAAATCCCTTTTTACTTTGATCTTCTTATCTACTAAGATATAGTGCAAACTTGAATCCAAATTTTTATTCTCTTACTATTGTAAAATTAAACTAGGAGGAAAAAGAAAACAAACCTGTGTCTGATCAAATTATATATGCTTTCAATTTCTTTGTTAAAAGACATTTATATACTCAGGCATCAAATGACACATGACTAAAAATATCCATTTTATAGATATTTTAACATTAAAAATGAAGTCTGCCTGCATATAATTATTTGTAAATATTTTCTTTATGTATCTAATGAGCTAGATTCTAGAAGTGTAAATTAAATATTCTCATAGTAGAAAATAAGCTGTGGTTTATGTAAAAAATATATTCAGCTTTTCCCTGTGCTCTTTTAATAATTCCATTGTAGATATTTTGGAGGAAAAGGGACAGAGAATTATTTAAGCTATAAATATATCATGTCAAGATATTTTAAGAGTCTTCTGAGATTCAGGGAGAACTGTCTTTTTGTCAATCACAAAATGACTAAAGAGATAAGGTTTCTTTGTTTGTTTGGATTATTTTTTAAGAATATGTTTGAATTCTGGCCATAAATTTAAGATTTCTTCTTTCTCTTTTTGGTTGAAATCTCTTAGTTTACCATTTTATATATGAATACATTTGTAATATTAGTTAAACTTTACAGACATAGTTCTCCTTCAGAAATTTTTGTTGCTGCTCTTTCTATTTGTTCTTGCTTCCTCTAGTTATGTATTTTTCACTAAGGTAGTTTTAATTGGTCTTTGCAATATATAATGCAGTTTGTCAACTAAATATACTGGTTAACAAAATAAAAGGTCTTTGAATGTCCAGTGAACTATCAATGTTTGCACAAACACTTTATTGCTAGCTTAGGAAATAGACCGAGTTCTAGTCAGATATTATGCATATTCTGTACTTGCCAAAATAAAAACAAATTGGAAATAATGCACTACCTTTTTTAAAGAAATTACTTCTTTTTATATTAGCATAAGTTTAATCTTCAGAGTATGATTATAAAACTAAGCCACATTTTAAGAAGTCAAAATAGCTAAATTATTATAGGCTCTGGAAAATTACTTCTTTACTATCTCAAGTTTAAAAATCAATTTTGTTTGATTATTATCATAGTTGTTTGATTTGGGTTATTTTATTCTGCCAAACATGAACATCACGTCTTATTTCAATTCTATATAATTAGAGGAGGGAAATGAGATTGAATTTTTTTAACAGCATGTTTTATTTACAACGCAATAGGGACTGAATTGCACTGAAATCTACTTTACTATTTTAATCTACCAAATCTGGGCATATTTTTATCTTAACAAATGATATTCTATCAAAGGGCTATGGGATATCTTCAGGGCATGTAGATATAAGGGTAAAGATGCAAAATGTTTAGAGAAAAGAGATAAAAGATAAGCATCTGTTGGACTGGCTACCTGAGTCTCATATTTATTCATTTTATTATGATAAATCTGCTTATCAGGTTTGGCATTGTGAATATATATGGATTAGTCACCAGAAGACTTCTACCCCTGGTATGCCATTATAAGGTTTACTTAACTGCAGAAGGTCTACATGGTATAAAGAAAAGAACCTAGATTTTGGAGCCATTTGGAGAGGAGTTTGAAATTAGTTCTACCATTGGCTGCCTAACCTTGGCCAAATTACATAAACTTGATGAATATCAGTGTAGAGATAAAGATGTACGCATTAAAGATCTCATAATTGTTACAAATCTTTCATTTATAAATGACAAGATAATTTAAACTACATTTAATTTTTTAGACTCTATTTATTTATTTGAGAGAGAGAGAGAACAAGACAGAGGGCACAGCAGGGGAAGGGGAAGAGGCAGGGAGAAAGGGAGAGGCAGACTCTTCCCTGAGGAGGGAGCTGGATGCAGGGCTGGATCCCAGGACCCCGGGATCAGGACCTGAGTCAAGCAGATGTTTAACCACTTAACCAACTGAGCCACCCAGGTGCTCCTATATTTATTTATTTATTTATTTTAATTTAGGAAGAAAGGGGGAAGGAAAGAAGAAAGAAAGGGAGGGAGGAAAGGAGGGAGGGAGAATGGCAGTTTCCTGGGTTATAGAACTGATCCTTTATATGTAGACTTGCCTTCCAAACATGCTTTGATCCAATAGATGCAAGTAATATTAAAATCAAGCTCTGTTTTTCTATACTTCTTGGCTTTCCTCAACTTTATCTTCACACTGGCTCCCCTTATGGTAGCAAGAATGGAATAAGACCATGTCTCATGCAATTTTGCCACATGTCCTGAAGAAGAGAAAAAGCTTCACTCTTCCTTTATTCCAGTATTATCTTCTCACATCTCCTTAGCTCTAATTCATCTTACTCCTCTCTCTGAATAAACCATTATATCTAGGAAGTGGAGCAAGCTGATTAGTTTAAATTATGAAAGACCTATCTTTGGAGTTGAAGCTAGGATGAATCCTTTGCAAGCCACATAGCTGATAATAGTAGAGGGATAGTTTCTCAAAGGAAATATTTTGTGTTGATGTGATGGAATGGATGTAGGAGAATCAACACCAGTCATTCCCTTCAAGAATTTCTTTTGAAAATTAAGTGTGTTAATATGTCCAATGAGTCTAAACCAAATTAGACTTTCAAAAATGTTACTTCTATATCCAGAGTATCAGTAATAATTTTATAACATAGTGATGTATCACAATATATATACTGACATTTGAAAATAGCTCTTTAGGAATTTCCTTTAAAAAGCTATTACTATGCAATATAGTTATTCTAACTTTCTTGAAACTTGCTATGCTCTTTTGCATGATAAAGAAAGACACAGTTCAAGCTAGGTCTACCTTACTTCAGTCTTTCCCCATCATGAGCACATTCTGATGTTCAGTTAACTACTGTCAGTATTATAAGTGAATGAATGATGTGTTTCTTTAAACTTTAAAGATGTTTAGTTTTTTTTTTTACTAAATTAGAGTTAGAGTATGATAATGAGAGTGTTTAGTAGGTTATGTATGTGGTCTATGTATGTGGAATTTGTTAAAGCTCTATCATACTCTAATTAGAGTTAGAGTATGATAATGAGAGTGTTTAGTAGGTTATGTATGTAGGTCTATGTATGTGGAATTTGTTAAAGCAGAGGAAGAGTCACTCTGGACATAAAATTATGGTCTCTTTCTCGTTCTAAAATGATTAATCCCTCTGGAAATTGATTCTGCCAGTGTTATAGTTTTCTTATATTTTTCTTTATTAATTTACATGTATTCCAGTTATGACTGACAAGTTAGTTATCATTTAAAGAGCTAATCAATAGAAATATATGAAAAACATAATATATATTTTATGAAAATATGTAAAAAAATATATTTTATATATATATAAAGAACAAAAAACTCATCTAAGGATGATATAGGAACCAAAAGTGATAGTAAGTAAACATTGTTTAAAAGGAAAAGTTTTTGATAACTTTAAGGATAAGTGTAAAATCTCCTAAAATCCCTTAAGTTACAATGAGTATTTAGGCATAGCTATGCTAAGCTAAATTTAGTGTATTTATGAAAATGCTTAGTAATATATTTTCTAATATGAGAGACACAGTGGGACCAGCAAATGGGGGTAATTAGTCAGTGAAGCAATAGCAGGACTCCTGTTATGGACATTTTAGTTTCTTACTGATTTTCATTGCAAATTTAATTGCCCACATAAAGCTAAATGCTTTGAAATAATCTTCTTAGAACCTCATCAAATAGTTTTATTAAATAATCAATTGTAACCTAGCAATTTTATAGAACGTTGGAAATACTTGCACATGGAAATCAATTTTAGTAATTTTTTCAAACAGGAAAATAATCTTACAGGGTACCACTACAGAGATAAAAACAATAAAACCAAGTTTGGCCTGTTATGGGGATTTACAAGATCCATTGTGTTTATGTGAGTATAGATATGTTGACACGCATTTATATTTAAGCCAGTGATACAGTGCACAAACAATGAGCTCATGAACTTATGTTCACTTGCCTACTAGAGCACAATGTAACATGTGGAAAATCAATAGAAGATGAACATTTATCAGATGGATTTACTTGCAGGATGGAAAGATGGGGAGTAATCATTTTTCTTTTACATTTCCCTCCCGTACTATGTATTTCTTAAGCATTTACAGAGCATTAAAAATAGGACACATTTTAAATAAGGTGTTTTTTTTCTTTTTTAAAAGATATTTTATTTATTTATTTGACAGAGAGAAGGAGAGATCACATGTAGACATAGAGAAAGGGGGAAGCAGGCTCCCTGATGAACAGAGAGCCTGACACGGGGCTCAATCCCAGGACCCTGAGATCATGACCTGAGCCAAAGGCAGAGGCCCAAACCACTGAGCATCCAGGTGCCCCAAATAAGATGTTTTTGATGTTCATAGTTCAATATTTAATACTTTACTATAATACATTTTTTCCAGAAAAATACAGAAAGAAGCAAATGCTATGCACTCTATATAAGCCATTTTTGTTCTTATTACCACTTTTGAATGATAAACATGTAATGATCCAATGTAGGACATATCCTTGTGATAGTTTTCAACTACAGTAGATTCCTTCTCTTTAGATACCCAGTGAGTGTTTGTGTGTCTGTTGTCTTAGCCAAGAGGAGCATTTTATAGGACCATTTTTGGAATGCTACAACCAATTTAAGCAAATAAATAACATCTTAAGAATATACTAGAAATATTTGAAAATTATCTCAAAAAAAGTGAGAAAAAGCCTTGTAAAGAAGTAGAATCTTGCCAGGAACAAACAAGAGTGGTGCTAAATTACTAATCCTACACAACAGAAAAGCTCATTTCTTAGTATAAGAAGTATCCATAGTGATATATAAAAAAGGATGCTTGTGTAAACTCGCATAGCCACAGTTAGTGATCAAAAGCGTGTATTTTGTATATGTGTAGGCATTGATATAATATATAATCATAAGTGATTAACCATGCATTCATATTTTCCCTTCACTATTAAAGTCACATATGTGTGTTACCTGAGGTCATTTCTCAATATGTTTCTAAAGAAATGTGTAAAATTCAAGCTTTATTCATAGGAACCCTAAAAAGTGAATTACTATATTTACTAGATGAACTTGTGAGTCCAGTGGGATCCAGAGCACTTACCAGAGATTTTTTGAGCAGTCAGAAGTCCTTGTCACTAAGATTCTATTTTGCACTTGAACAAGAAAAGAGAAAATTTGGAATGATAATTAATTTAAAAAAACTCATTGAGTTTGGGATAGGGACAGCAGCCTGTTTATTTTGTGTGCTGAGTTTTAACATATTACCTGGCATGCAGGAGGTGTTTATGTAAGGATAACATAGAAATGATGGTACTGTGTACGGTGTAAGAGAATGGTCGAGTTTCATTCTTCTACATATAGCTGTCCAATTTTCCCGGCACCATTTCTTGAAGAGACTTTTTTCCACTGTATATTTTTTCCTGCTTTGTCGAAAATTATTTGACCATAGATTTGAGGGTCCATATCTGGGCTCTCTACTCTGTTCCATTGGTCTATGTGTCTGTTTTGATGCCAGTACCATGCTGTCTTGGTGATCACAGCTTTGTAGTAAAGCTTGAAATCAGGTAATGAGATGCCACCAGTTTTATTTTTGTT
>PISX010020417.1:0-35868 GCA_004024625.1 Mellivora capensis | reverse complement strand
TCTTATGGTGTCACTTATCTCTCGAATTCTCCCCTCGTGGTCCAGTAGCTGTTTGTCCCTCTTTTGCTCAGCTTCTTTATTCTCTGTCATTTGGTCTTCTATATCACTAATTCTTTCTTCTGCCTCATTTATCCTAGCAGTAAGAGCCTCTATTTTTGATTGCACCTCACTAATAGCTTTTTTTATTTCAACTTGGTTAGATTTTAGTTCTTTTATTTCTCCAGAAAGGGCTTTTATATCTCCAGAGAGGATTTCTTTAATATCTTCTATACCTTTTTCAAGCCCGGCTAGAACCTTGAGAATTGTCATTCTGAACTCTAGATCTGACATATTCCCAATGTCTGTATTGATTAGGTCCCTAGCCTTTGGTACTGTCTCTTGTTCTTTTTTTTGTGGTGAGTTTTTCCGCCTTGTCATTTTTTCCAGATAAGAGTATATGAAGGAGCAAATAAAATACTAAAAGGGTGGTAAAACCCTAGGAAAATGCCCTTTAATGAAAAAATTGAATTAACTGCAAGACTAAAGAATCATGGGGAGAAAGCCATGAATTCCGCGCTTTGCTTTCCCCTCCTCTGGAGTTCCGCTGCTCTCCTTGTTAAGTGAACTTGGTCTTGGCTGGATTTCCTTTGATCTTCTGGGGGAGGGGCCTGTTGTAGTGATCCTCAAGTGTCTTTGCCTGAGGCAGAGCTGCACCGCCCTAACCAGGGGCTGGGCTAAGTAATACGCTCGGTTTCGCTTTCGGGAGCTTTTGTTCCCTGAATGCTTTCCGTAGAGTCCAGAGGACGGGAATGAAAATGATGGCCTCATAGTCTCCGGCCCGGAAGAGCTGAGGTTCGGGGCTCCACTCCTCAGAGAAAAGCCCCAGCTACTCCCATCTCCCTCGCCTCTGGCCGCACTCCGAGCTCACCCAGCCTGCGACCGGTTCAAGGTAACCCCGAGCTGAGAGCTCACTCCTCGGCTCTGTCTCTGTGGCCAGCTTCCCGTTCTGATACCTGCTAGCTCTGTGACACTCAGACACCCCCGCTCCTTCTGTGACCCTGCGGGACCTGGGGCCACGCTGACCCCGTGTGGGCTTCACCCCGGTTTAGCCTCTGGAGTGATGTCCCTCCGTGGAGCAGACTTTTAAAAGTCCCGATTTAGTGCTCCGTTGCTCCGCCGCTTGCCGCGAGCTGGCCCCTCCCCCGCGGTCTATCCTCCCGTTGCTTTCGATTCACTTATCCGCCAGTCCTACCTTCCAGAAAGTGGCCGATTTTCTGTTTCCAGAATTGCTGTTCTTCCTCTCTTTGATCTCCCGTTGGATTTGTAGGTGTTCGCAATGGTTTGATAAGCTATCTAGCTGATCTCCTGCTACCTGATGTCGTCTCAGCTGCTGCTTCTCCGCCATCTTGGGGGCTGCGCGCTAAATCCAGATTCTAGAACTCAATAATTCTGGTTAAATTAGTAAAAATAAGATATTTACATTTACATCTCATTTTTTGAAGACAAAAATAACTAATCAACAAATGCATGCAAGAATGGTTTCTCGCAAAATGAAAAACTCCCTGCCCTGGTAGGCATAGCTTCTTCTTTTTTTTTTTTTTTTCAAACCCAAACTTCCTAGGCATTTATAAATCAGATACTCTCATTCTCTAACAATAAGGTTGTTGCCATAGCTGCACCAGTTCTCTCTCCCTCTTCTCTGATTTTTGGGGGGGACTAGACACCAGTGTGGTTTGTTTTTGTACATAGTGACTTGGCCTGGATCACAAGAAGACCACAAAATAGTCTGATAACACATTTTGACTCAGACTCTACATGCAAAAATAAAAATATACATACCAAACCACTTTTGCACCCTCACTCCTATGCTTAAAACACTGAAGTTGTTGTATGTTGTTGGTGTTGTTTGTGTTTCCTGCTCACACTACAATGCCTATGATGGTCCTCAGGGTCTCTGCTCCTCATTATCTGCCTCCCCAGAGACATGCAGCACTGCTGACTGACTTTTGCAGAAGGAAAAGGGGAGGGGGAAGCACATATTGTCCCTTAAAGCTTTGACAAGGAAGGGACACATGAGACTCCTCGTCACGTTTCATCAGTAAAAGCAAGTCACATGGCTGAGTTCAAGGAGATGGATATTGGAAATGAGTAGTACAATTTACCACTTTCTCTTTTTGTAACAGGCTGGGCACTTGAGGTATAAGAACATTGTTTTCAGTGCTCTACAAAACATTAAAAGCAAAGATATTTCCTTCTTCTCTCAGATGACAAATAAATAAGTATACCTGGACCAGAGTAGAAGGAAATAGAAGTAGTAATTAACTAAGTTATAAAGACTGTCCTTTGAAATATTGCTGTTTTTAGAGGCATCCAGTGTTTCAGAACATAAAATGCCATGGAAGCATACCAGTCATCCCTCAAAGCTTTTAAAAACCATTTTCTTTTTTGGAAATTATTCACTTTATGATTGCCATACTCTGACCAATCTTCATCAGTCTAAATCCAACCAGTACCCCTAGAAATTACATTAAAAACGTGATGGCAAGATTACCTTCATTGTATATCAATAAAATTATTCCAACATTTTTATTGTAGACCCGTTTGTTTAAGAAGCATTATGCCAGCCAAAGAGTTGATTATGACCCAGCACCCGCCCTTGAGAAGATGAGGACACAGGCAGAGGCAAAGGTTAGAATGGAGAATATACACAGCAATTACTTAAGGATTGTATGCCAAAGCATTTCCAAAGCAAATGGATTTTAAGTTTATTACATTTGTTGAATCTTTCTTCAGATGAAATCTTATATGTATGTCAGAGTTATTAGACACATGAAAGCAGAACTCTGACTAAAATAAAAATGGGACACCATGAATCTCTCCTGCAAGTTCCCTTATCTTACCTCCATATAATCTTTAAGTTTCCTCTTTGGAAGCTCCTAGGGTTTTTTGAGCATAGCTCAGGGAGGGGGGAAAAAAAACGCGTTCCTAATCCCTACTCTCTATATACATACGTTTATTTTGTCCAAATAGTTGAGAACAGATCTATTTAACGTATACTAGCCTTCCGTAGGTAGCAATTTCTTGCTATATGTGTTGGAACAGCCATGCTACAGACTTTAGTTTTAAAGTAGAAATGAATGGGGGTTAGAGAAGGGGTAGATAAAAAAGGAGTGAGGAATGACAGTTTGTAAAGTTTCTTTCTCATTTTATTACCTCATTAACCAATTGATGGCTGATTAACAAACCAGACCTTCCAAACCCAAACTTCTGTGGATAACATTTTATGATAATTACTGCCAGTTTTGTCCCTCAATTCTTCCCAAATGACTATATTGAATTGTGGGTGTGATGGATACTATGTAAATGTCTGCAAACATTTGAAGGATGGGTGTATTTAGTAGGAGGCATTGTATACACTAGGGCATTCCATGTATGTAGGTCGTAGATTGTGGTAAATATAAGATAAGCTCACATTTTTAGAAGCTAGGCCTTTGAAATCAACCAAATTCTAAGAGCCCAGTACAGTTTTGTTTTTTTTTTTTTTCTTCAAGATTTTATTTATTTGTTTGACAGAGAGAGAGTAGGAGATCACAGGCAAGGGGAGCAGGAGGCAGAGGGAGAAGAAGAAGCAGGCCTCCTGCTGAATAGGGAGCCTGATGCAGGCCTCAATCCCAGGACCCTGAGATCATGACCTGAGCTGAGCTGAAGGCTGACCTTAACCCACTAAGCCACCCAGATGTCCCAATTCAGTTTCGTCTTAACAAAATCTGTGAGGTTAGTGCCTGAGTTTAAAAGCAACCTAAAGGTTTAGATATTGGGGTTTTCCAGAAACTAGATGTTGAAGCTACAAAAGAAAATGAGATCCTCACTAATTTATTTTGTATTCACTTTCTTCTTTCTGCCATGTAAATACAGAACAAAAATGATGGAAACCACACTTAGGATAAGCAGGAATTAAATTTTTAAGCTTAGTTTAGAATTATGCATTTTTTCAGTTTAATTTAGAATTATGGGGTTCTAGAATTTCCATGACACCATATTCAGATATATAGGGGTCATACAGATGTCTGATATCTACATATCATTTTAGTCCTGCATGGTTAGAAAATGCATGGACTTTATCATCCATTTGATTTTTAGGAAGATATCCTGAAAAGAAGTTAGCCAAAAATATGGACAGGTTGTAATGCGTGAACAAAGTGAAATTAGATTAATCAGAAATGCAGAGCTTTCAACTGAGAAAAAAAATCTATGGATGTTTATGGTAGTAAAAACAGCTCTTATTTAAATGTGGGAGATAAACTCAGGTTCCCAATGATATGTGTGTTTGGGAGACAACTAAAAAGAAGGAGAAAGTTACAGTAATTTGGTGACAGAATATTATAGCACATGTGCCTTTTTGGGAGGATAGACATTAATATTGATGAGTTGTTCCAATTTGTTTGCAGTCCCTCCAAACTGTGTGAGATAGCCACTGTAGAAAGCCACTGCAGGTAGCTGAGCAAGCTGTGCATTGCACAGGGAAGCACATCTAAGCATGGATGTCATGGATTTGCTTACTTATTATAACAATATTCCAAACTGCAATAAAGTGTCACAAAGAAGAGGCACTTTCTCCCTAATTTGCTCAAAGGTGTCATATGTGCTAGCAACAGTCCTAATTATGCATTATTTAAAAAGTGTTAATTCTTCTGTAAAATCACTTCAACTCTATCCAAGCAGTTCCTGGGCCACAAGAACAGATGCATCAATCACTCCTCATTTCCTTTTCCTATCAGACTCATAAATGAAGTCTAAAATGCTCATTAGATCTTTGGACTCTTTCAACAGTCTAAAAGATGGCATCCACAAGTTTGGGAATAAACCCAAAACAGTCTGCTTTACTAATACAAGATGGGGACTGAGTCATTCCAAATACAAAAAGAATAATTGGATTTGGCAAAGGAAGTGATCTTTTTTTTCTTGGTTGTTTACTGGCACATAGTAGCCACTCAAGGAAATTTTTCTGGAATCAATTAGTGTCTGTAGAAGCCATCATCTCCAGAATCATTCAAGGTCTCCTCTATTTGCATCATCAGTCTAGAAGCCAAGCATTGGCAACTCATACAGGATATACTATCATATCCATGACTATAATGATGATGAAACTAATAATACATTATAGTGCTTTACTTAGATTCCACTGAGTGACCTTTACTACACCCCCATGGTCTCCTAAAACATGTCTGTTCTATCTAGTCAGCTCTTCTCCTTTCTTTGCAGTTAGCGCAATGTCCAGTGTCTGCCTGGCTCCTCAGGCACACTTGACCATCAAGTTACTGAAACTCCCTGAGTCTCAGTCTTTCAACCATAAAGCAACCATCTCCATCAAGAGAAGGAAATCATTTCAAGTCCAAAGGATAAGCACCATCATGCAAAAAGGTTATAAAACACTAGGAGTTGCTCTTTAGCCATAGATTTTGAAGGTAAGTCCAAAGAAAGCAGGGGACATGGTTTGGAACAAGCTCGCGTATACTTCATCATCAGTGCTGTGGTACACAGTATGAGAAGGCTTCAGGGGGAATTCAAACAGCAGTGGAAAGGAGGGTTTTGCTTGCATTGGCTATAACAAATGTGTTTTTACAATAAACAAATGGGTGGCCATAAGACATGCATGTCTGATGTTGAAGGAAAGCCTGTTTGCACCAAATAAATTACAGAAACAGTTCAAGAGCAGTTCATCCTAGTGAAAATATTATCCCTGAACTACTGGCAGGGTTAGTGTCAGGTTAGGTTATCTTTTGTAAGAGTGCCAGTTGCGCTCGCTGAAACTGCCCTAAGGGCGGTCTGCTTTAACTTGTATACATTTCAGTGTTTTTCAGAAACCTTCCATACTTTTTTATTTTAGTTACACACAAACTCCACTTACTTTTCTCCTCTAGGGATAGACTTCTCCCCCTGACTATCCTTGGGCTTCGCAATCATCCCTCTGCCCTCACATCCTCCTGCTCCTACCCTACCTTATGTGACTACATTTCCAATGAATGCCCGGGATAAAGGCCAGGCTGATGGTTGCCAATGCTGTACAAATTATGGAGACACAACTGATCCAAAGGGCATCATTTATTCCAAGCCCAGCCCCTTAAGTCACTGAAGGTACATGGCTTTTAAAATAGAGCCAGCAAAAACAATGAAGTAAGAATCTTTGGGGGGCATTAATTTCATAACAATTTTTGAGAATTTTCAGACATTTGTGAACTCTGACTTTTTAGAACGCTACAGGAATTATATGTTTTTACATTAAAATGGCATAACTCAGCATGGCTTCTGATCCCCTTGTTGTCCAAACCTCTGCATACAAACGAACCCACAATTAATGGAGAGGCTAAGAAGAAAGGTGGACACTTCCCAGGGGCTGACAATACAGCCTTCAGAATCCGCAATTTAGAATCTGCAATTAGCACTTCCATAGCCAAGATTTGCAAAGTCTTGCAGAGAGAACAAAAACTTCAAGTCATAATCTATCACAAAGGACTTACAGAGCACTCACCAACAGGAGCAGGTATCTGAGAGAAGTTATCTGTGAATGGTCTCAGTTACCTGTCAGTCTCCTTAGATAAGTAATTTACAAATAAATGTCTGTCATATCCTTGGTGTTATTGATGTTTAGAATGGTAGATCTTTCTCAGACAAAACATCCCTTTTTGATTTCCTTAAAATAGGAACAGATGTTCCTCCTTTCTCTGCTTGCAGGACATTGGTGTTATAGTGGGAAAAGTCTGGAACTTCGAGGCAAAAGAGCAGGATTTGAGTTTCAACTTGATCACTTAATACCTGGGAGAATTACTGAAACTCCCTGAGCCTCAGTCTTTCGACCATAAAGCAAGAATGATAGAAACAGCCCCTTCAAGATTTATATAGAAGCAATTTTTCATGCAGAATTGCTTTTTACAATCATGACACTTAAGTGAATGCTTGTCTGCAGGACATGATGAGAACCAATGGAGCAAGATAAAAATAAAGCAGCATGGGTTCCACAATCAGTGATTTGGATGTAGTAGATGGGGGTTGGGCCAGGGCATTTCTAAAAGTAGCACAAGTAGACCAAGGTTTGAGAACTCTTGCTTACTATATAAGAATCTCTTACCTCTCCTTCAGAATGCTTCTATGAATATAATTCAGGTATCTTCTAGATGTATTTGGCTTACAAATAGAAACTTGGTTTTCTTGAAAATCTGTGGTAATCCATCTACTGAAATCTCGGATAAACTGTAACAACAGGTTCTCAACCTCTAAATATGAAAATCCATGGAAATGCAAGCTACCTGGTGGTAAGAATTTGAATTAAAATACAGTAAGGGAAATTGATATTAATTCATTAAACTATCTGCCATGTCATTGCTAATGTCAGGAGAAATATGCTAATGAAACTGACCCATAATCCCATAGAATCTACAATTCTAAAAATGATGTGTTAGTCAAACAGTGTGAAGAACAAGAAGAAACAGTAGTTTTTAATTTCCTTCTTTTTTATCACAGAAGGGCTAAATTGCATCCCAAATCTCTCTTAATGCTTATCATGAGGCCTATATTTACTAAAACTGACTTGATATGTTCTTTAAAGACTTTGAACTGAATCTTTCTAAAGTACCAAAAAAAAAAAAAAAAAAAAGATCAGTTACCATTTCGTTATTTTTCATTCTTATTCACCTCTGAACTTCCTGGTTTTGTCCGGGCCAAGGTAAAAATTGCCAAAACACTACAGGAAAGGCTGCTCTCACAGTTTTTCTGGCTCACCAAAAATTTCTTGAGAAAGCCAGTTTCCATGAGATTTCAGTTCCAATTTTACAGATCCACGAAAACTCAGGATAGTTCAGATAAAGTTCAGATAAGCATTCAAATTTTCAGTTCCTTCTGCCAGATGAACCACTAAGTCATTTGACATGTTCACATCACTGTTGTAGGGAAAGAAAAAAAAATGACTAGAATTGTGATCCATATGGACAATTTTGAAAGAGGACAATAGACCGAGAAGCCACTAGAGATTAATGGATAATTTGGTTTTAAAAAAATTCAAAATACAAACAATAACCCCGTGGCTTATTTTAGGTATAAATGGGATTTAAATGAAGTAACCTAGCAACAAACATTGAACAATAGCTTGTCTGAGAAAATCTACTGTGGCAACCAACACAAAATACAACTTGCAGAGGTGATGCTTTGCCCACCTGTTTATTTTTCTTAGCTCTCTTCCCCTCTCCCTTCAAAATGGAAATGATAGTACTAGCACCACCATATGTCCCGGGATGTATAGTGAACCACTAATTCCAAGACCTGAAAATTCTCTCAGTATCAATTTCTCCTCTGAGCATGGGGTGGGGCAGGGAGGAAAAAAGATTGTTACAACTTTCAAATAGTCATGTAAAAGCTTACCTCCCGGGTTAGAAATTATCCTCTGAGGCAAGAAATAAATTCTGAATTTTCAAAGGGTGAATGATTTGACAACAAATTTACTCACCAGGAATCAAGATCCTCTCATAAACCATCAACAAAGAGAAACATTACATGCACATCAGAGTCTCATTATATATAATACAACCCATGATGGTGTGAAATTTGGTATAGCAAGGTTTTATTCTTGGATCCCATCCAGGGAGATTCAGTTACTGTAAGTGCAAAAGGAAATTGCTCTCACATGGTTCCACCTATAATACTTTCTGTGGCATCAGGCCTGAAGAGAGTGATACCGCAAAACCCCATCACTCTCAAATATGGTAACTGAGAAATCTAGGCCATAAGAAGCTCACAATAAGTCGCATTAAAAAGAAGTTTAGAACATTTATCATTCCACCAAAATATTTACCAGTCTTTTCTCCTCCCAGGAGATACATGAGCATTAGGAGCAAATCAAATCAGCATTTTCCTCACCCAGCATAAATTGTCACTGTTCATAGTTAATGGGAGACTACCTACTTGTAATGATGATTTGGGTTTTTGGGATTTGTCAGTTACTGAGTTTATAACTACACAAACATTTGTAAGCGAATATTTCCATTTTAAGTTATTTTAAGTAAGGAAATATTGATTAATGCTTACTTTAAAAATCCTGGTTATAACTGTTTTCTTTTATTCTGCCATCTTGCCACCCAACTTAGAAGCCTAGTTACTTATTATTTATCTATATTTACCATACATACTAAATAATTACTGATTCACCTTACAGAGGATAGACCTGGTTTCCAACTACAAGAATATATGCCTCTAAATATTGTTAGTTCTCCATTTTTCAGGAAGAAAAAGATGTCCCTTAATATTATTAATTCCTAAGTGGTTAGGTCATGTATTATCCGTAATGAACATTATAGTACAAATTATTAGTAACTTATAGTATTAATGAAAATTTGTATTTAAACTCTAACTTAATACTTATATTTTGAGAGAAATAAATTATAATATGAGAAAGTATGTCATAGTTAATGTATTAGAAAAATATCAATTAGTATAATTCTTAATATTCAGTAGGATGAAAATCACTTGAACAGTTCAGCATGTTCATCTAACTAATAATATGTTTGACTTCCTTCTCTTCCCTCAACCATGCATTTGAGTAGGAACATGAGTTTAGTAAATGATGAAGTGAGAAACCAAGTATCTTGGGAAAAAACATATAGATCTGGACTATAAAATTTTATTTTATTTTTTAAATTTTATTTGTTTATTTGACAGACAGAGATCACAAGTAGGCAGAGAAGCAGGCAGAGAGAGAGGGAGGAAGCAGGCTCCCTGCCGAACAGAGAGCCCAATGCAGGGCTTGATCCCAGGACCCTGAGATCACTACCTGAGCTGAAGGCAGAGGCTTTAACCCACTGAGCCACCCAGGCGCCCTGGACTATAAAATTTTAAATCATTAGTTATCTTTAATTGAACATCTACTATTTATTAAATGCTACCAAGTGTCAGACACTCTCCTAGGCATTGTACATACATTGTATCATTTAATTTGCTTTCCTCCAAATGTTACACGAGCCACTTCAAAATTGGTATTATTTTACCCCTACTTACAGATGGGAAAACTGAGGCTGGGAAAAATGAAGCTAACTTGTCTGTGTTCATAACTCTGGCAGGAGGTAGAACTGATTTTTAAATCTAGGTCTGTTTAAACAGAAACGGACTCATAGATAAACTGTTGGTTACCAGAGTTGTGGGGGAAGGGGGAGTTGGGAGCAGGTGAAATAGGTGAAGAAGATTAAGACGTATAAACTAGTTATACGACGAATCATAGAGGTATAATTTACAGCACAGTGAATACGGTCAGTAATACCATAATTTAGTATGGAGACAGATGGTAACTAGAATTCTCATAGGGATCATTTCATAACATATAAAAATACTGAATAACTATAATGTACACCTAAAATTAATAGACTATCATATATCAATTGTACTTCAATATCTAAAAATTAGATCTCTTTGACTTGAAAACCTACTCACTGTGAAATGCATATAAGCTTTATCATCTTATAACCACTATAGTAGCAAATATTAAAATGGTGTAAACTAACAATGGAAGTTGTCTAAGCCACAAATTGTCACATAATTCAACACTGACCAGCTGCTCTTTGTGTTCATTTACACCAATGAACTCACCACACATGCAGTTTTGATTGCCTCCTATACATCAGTGCTTCAAGAGCTAGCCATTTACTCTGCTATCAGATTAGATTTTCAGTTGCTTGCAAGACACTGCCAAAATTTCAAAATACAACATGTTACTCATTGTACAAGTGACCCCTACTGCTATTCATATATTGTCTTTATTGTATATGAAAGATTATTATCTTCTCTATTTTTAATTTTCTTCCTGCTATGAGAAAGGAAGAACCAAAAAGGCAAATAATGCAATGATTATAGTACTGGGGTATTCAATGAAGCAGATAACCTGAGCTATGAAGATCAAAAAACAAACTGGAAACAGAAAATAAAAAGATAATTACATGGAAAATTCACTAGGGTACACACCTTTGAGCTATGTAGAGTTGATAGTCTTTGGTGAATTGAGGGTAAGGGGGCAGTGATGTGAAATAGCAGGACCCCCCAAAATGGTGTCAGCCTTTATGATTACTTGGATGGTAGAGAGACCATTTGCAAGGCTAGATTGGCTTGACTCAAGAATAGAACCAGCCTGGATATAGAGTTTGTGATAGGCCTCAGACAACCTGGATAGTACAGGGAGGTAGACAGTGGTAAGAATCCTTTAAATGCAATAACATGCTCCTGAACTAAGAGCACACCTTGAACAAGTGGCTCAGTCTCTTTGTGCCTCAGTTTTCTCATTTTCTCATCTATAAAGCTGTAGAGTACCTGTCTTTCTTCATCGGATCACTGAGTGGCTGATGTAGGACAATGATTGTGAAGGCACACTAAAAAGAATAAGAACTTTTTCCACACTGCTACTGTGGTTCCAGAATGTGTTCCTATAGATCTCTGCCTACAGATAAGGGCACTAAATAGGATTGTTCTTTAGTTTAATAAGCAAATCACTGCACCTGCTTTTGGAGTCTTTCACAAATACTTACTAAAATTTTTGTATCAAATGTTTTATTTCTACAAGGAAATTACAAATGTTTCTAAAGCAAAGGAAGGATGAATAGTAGGAAGAGGAGAAGGAAAAGAAGGAGAAGGAGGAAGAGGAGAGGGAAAAGAGGGAGGAGGAACAAAGAAGAAGAAAAAGGACAAGAAAAAGAAGAATGAGCATCCTTTGCAGGAGATAGGGAGGTGAAAGGGGTTGGCAGGGGGTAGGAAAGTAAAGATCCTCAATATGGGGTAATAGTGGATGAAAGCCCAGGAGAGAAGTCTTTAGGGGATGATCCAGAAATTCCTTCTATATTCAGTAAGCCAGAAGTTCTCACAGACCTCGGTGCTCATAGAATGCAAAAGTGCAGGGAATCCTAGGCATAGAGGCAACCAGCTCGGAGTTCAAATACAGAGCAGAGAAAGACTACAGGGTGCTATTGGCAGGATGGGGAACTCACCAAATCTATTTGTAGAGGGATCATTGGAAACACGCTCACCACATGGGTTTGTGAAAGGTTGTCTAGTGTCCAAACTGCTAGTAAATTCAAGTTGAGAAAAGAGGCTAAAACCCCAAAGAGTGCCCCATTAAATGTTCCAGCCAAATTAGAGTAGAACAGACATTAAATAGGTTTTGATAAGAAATCTGTACTGGAAAACTTACATTTTGATGAATTTTAAGTTTGCCAATAATTTCTTCAAATCATTAGTTATCTTTTAATACAGCAGCTACTATTTAGATGGGGAAGGCAAAAGGTTACAGCACATGTATTTTGAGAACAATTCAATGTTGTCTCTAATTAACTAAGAAAAGGAATGTGTTCACGTCTCTACTTGGATAAATGGAAAAGAGGTGAGGGCCCCACCAGTTGGAAAATGGGATGGTGGTGATAGCTGTTTTTAAATGACACTGTTTAGGAATCTCCAAAGTTGATTTTGGAAGGAAAATCTCGGGTGAAAGGGGCTGCTGATCAAGCAGTTTCTAGTCTTGCTCCCTGGTTTTTACTCTTTCACTTATAGCACTATTGCATTTCCAAAATACCAGATGGACTCTTGTCAGGGCCAACAGTGGCCAGGAAAGCTGAACACTCTCTTCCATTAAAGCATGGACAGCATGTCAAAGGGTGTGGTCATTGAGTCCAGGAGCTGCTATGACACAAGCCTAATTGAAAAGTTGAGGGCAGAGGCTCTGTTTTGTTTTTGTTTTAATAAGATTTTGTTTTAATAAATTGCTGTTCCTTTTGTCTTTTCATCATCGTTTTCTATAGAGCCAGAAGGAAATACTAGAATTGCAGCAAAAAGAGATTTGGCAAAACCTCAGATTCCTTATAGATGAAGAAAGCTATGACATATTACTCCATTGCATTGCTAAACTAAGTGGAGTCTTTACCACTATACATAAATCCCAATATAGGCACTTACTCTATTGCATGTCATAGATACTATGTTTTTTACAAATTGAAGGTTGTGGCAACCCTGCATCAAGCATGTCTATTTTTTTCAACAGCATTTGCTCACTTCATGTCCCTGTGTCACATTTTGGTAATTCTTGCAATATTTCAATTTTTTTCATTACTATATTTCTTATGGTGATCTGTGATGAGTGATCCTTGATGTTACTGTCATAATTGTTCTGGAGCATCACAAACTGTGCCCACATAAGACAGCAAACTTAATTGATAAATGGTGTGTGTGTTCTGGCTGTTCCACTGACTAGCTGTTTTCCATCTCTTTCCCTCTCCTCGGGCCTCCCTATTCCTGAGACACAATATTGAAATTAGCCACTTAACAACCCTACAATGACCTATAAGTATTCAAGTGAAAAGAAGAATTGCACATCTCACACTTTAAATCAAAAGCTAGAAATGATTAAGCTTAGTCAGGAAGGAGTGTTGAAAACAGAGATAAGCCAAAAACTAAGCCTCTTGTGCCAAATAGTTAGCCAAGTTGTGAATGTGCAGGAAAAGTTCTTGAAGGAAATTAAAAGTCTTACTCCAATGAGCCCATGAATGATAAAGCATAACAGCCTTATTGCTGAGATAGAGAAAGTTTCAGTGGTCTGGATAGAAGATCAAACCAGCCACAACTTTCCCTTAAACCAGAGCCTAATTCAAAGCAAGATCCTAACTCTCTTCAATTCTATGAAGGCTGAGAGGGGTGAGGAAGCCGCAGAAGAAAGGTGTGAAGTTAGCAGAGGTTGGTTCATGAGGTTCAAAGAAAGGAGCTATCTCCATAACATGAAAGCACAAGGCGAATCAGCAGGTGCTGACACAGAAGCTGAAGTGAGAAGATCTAGTAAGATCATTAATGAAGGTGACTACACTAAACAACAGATTTTCAGTGTAGACAAAATGCCTTTTATTGGAAGAAAATGCCTTTAAGACTCTCAGAGCTAGAGAAGTCCAAGCCTGGCATCAAAGCTTCAAAAGATATTGACTCTTTTGTTAGTGGTTAATGGAGTTGTTGACTGGAAGTTGAAGACAACATTCATTTACCATTCTGAAAATCCTAGGGCCCTTAAGAATTATGCTCAGTCTACTTTGCCTGTGCTCTATTAGTGAAACAACAAAACCTAGATGACAGCGCATCTGTTTACAACATAGTTAACTGAATATATTTTTTTAAGATTTTATTTATTTATTTGACAGACAGAGATCACAAGTAGGCAGAGAGGCAGGCAGAGAGAGACGGGGAAGCAGACTCCCCCGGAGCAGAGAGCCCGATATGGGGCTCGATCCCAGGACTCTGGGATCAGGACCAGAGCCGAAGGCAGAGGCTTTAACCCACTGAACCACCCAGGTGCCTCAGTTAACTGAATATTTTAAGCCCACTGTTAAGACATAGTGCTCAGGAAGAAAACAAGACATCTTTCAAAATTATTACTGCTTATTGACAATGCACCTGGTCACCCAAGAACTCTGATGGAGATGCACATGTCCAATGTACAAATGTGCAATGTACAGTGTGCCCGCTAATAAAACATTCACTCTGCAGCCATGGGTCAAGGAGTTATTTTGACTTTCAACTCTTATTATTTAAGAAGTACATTTTATAAAGCTATAGCTGCTACAAGTAGTGATTCTTCTGATGGATTTGGGCAAAGTCAACTGCAAGGCTTCTGGAAAGGATTCACCACTCTAGATGCCATTAGAACATTCCTGATTCATGGGAAGAGGTCAAAATACCAACATGAACAGGAGTTTGGGAGAAGTTGATTCCAACCCTGACAGATGACTTTGAGGAGCTCAAGACTTCAGTGGAGAAAGTAGCCACAGGTGAGGTGGGAACTAGAGAAGTGAAGTGAAGAACTAGAAGCGAAGATTGAAGCTGGGACTGAATCGCTGCTATCTCATGATAAAACTTTAATGGATGAGGAGTTGCTTCTTATGCATGAGCAGAGAAAGGGGTTTCCTGAGGTGGAATCTATTCCTGGCGAATATGCCATGAAGACTGTAGAAAGGAAAAGAAGGATTTAGAATATTAATCAACTTAATTGGTAAAGAAGCTGCAGGGTTTGAGAGGATTGACTCCAATTCTGAAAGAAGCTCTACAGTGGGGAAAATGCTATCACATGCTATCATGTGCTACAGACAAACGTTTATGAAAGGAAAAGTCAATCAATGAGGCAAACTTCATTGTCTTATTTTAAGAAATTGCCACAGACACCCCAGACTTCAACAATCACCATCCTGATTAGTCAGCAGCTATGAACATCAAGGCAAAACCTTCCGCCAGCAAAAACAATACAACTCTCTGAATGCTCAGTTGATGGTTAGCATTTTTTAGGAATAAAGCATTTGAATTAAGGTATTTACCTTGTTTTCTCAGACACAGTGTTATTGCATGCTTAGTAGACTATAGTGGAGTGTGAACAAGGATTTTACATGCACTGAGAAATTAAAACATTCATTTGACTGGTTTTATTGTAATATTAATTTTATTGCAATAGTCTGGAACCAAATCTGCAATATCTCTGAGGTATTGTTGTATGTTTAAGTGATCTCTGAAGACAGTTTGCAAATCACAATTATTATCCTTCTGAGTCTTTCAGTACTCTCCACTTCCACTCTCACACTAAAGGTGGACTGTGTAATATAATGGGCCTGACTAACTCAGATGGTAACTCTCAAAATCAATCCAGACGGATCCGGATTTTGTCTCTCTAAACCAGATCAAGAAGTTTCTACATCAGTTTTACCACCTCTGGTGTGGGAGAAGGCTGATGAAAGAAACAGTATCACAAGTTCTGACAATGCAAGGGCAGATGGGCTAAACTAATTAAAATGGGTACTTAACAAAATCTAAAAATAAAAACTATGCCTTTTATTTTAAATGCCAATGATGGTTGGCATTTCTATACAGGAAGGACTGTGGCTTGCATTTCATATTCATTTGGGACTATGATGCATTTGAGCACCTGAAATGTGCAGTGGGCCCTGCTCACTAATACTGTATGCACATGGCGCTAGCAATGTTTTGTGTGTGCTTGTCTTATTTTCCTAAACTCCTGGAGGACAAAGCCTGCTTTACCTTTCTTCCAAATCCCTCTGCTCAAGAGATGCATCTCTGAACTTACACCAAACATTCTTACTCTTACAGTCCTGGGTACGTTCTATTTGTAGGTCCTGTTCAAATGTGTTGCACAACACCAGACACAGAGTCGGCACTCGTGTTTGTATCTGAAATGTGGCGGTTGACTCATGGGCCAGTGGTGCCTTGGAGCCTACTCATATGAGCAATGGACCCAGACCGCGCACCTTTCTTCTCAACTCTGTGTCCAGTAACCTTGCCTTGGTAGCCTGAGAGAGGCCATGGTGGGAGCATTTACGTGATGGAAACTGTCCAGTTGATTTTAAGCATTCTAAATATAAGCACTTTGTCTTCTACCTCCTTTTTATTGCATCTAATTTATAAGCTGTTTTATGTTTAGCAGCTAGTCTTTCATGTGAATTATACTTTGAGTAACTATATTTACTTTCTTAAAAATTCTTTTTAATTTCTTAAAGAAAGTAATCATTTTTTACATGCCTTTTTATATTATGTTGGACATTTTTGGAAGAGAATTATTCCTTTACTTGGTTTATATAAAGAGTAGTTATCAAAAGAAAAAAATGGTATTATAATTTTGCCCAAAGTATTATTAAACAATTAGTAAAGACCCTAAAATTTCCTTTTTTTAATGACCAGGAAATCAAATTGTTGGTTTGTAAAAGTAGAAAATAGGTTTATGTACTAGAAAGTTAATTCCATTGCATTAAAATTACCGTTTGGGAAACTCTATTACTATCTGACAAAATAATTGCTATTTAAACCAAATGCATAATACTTTTTGTCTAAAATGGGCTTTGTGATTTTCAAATATGAACTTTCATTTTCCAGAACTTGCATTAGAGAGATTATAGTCTTTGGAGGTTCGATCAACTGTTTAATTGGAAGAATGATGCCTCCTTCTCTTTGGAAAGGCAGTAGAGTGCTATGCTTAGGAAGGGAGGCTCCAGGGCAAACTGCCAGGGTTCTAGCCCCAGATACTCCCTTTATTATCTGTGTGACCTTAGGGAAGTCACTTAACTTCTCTGTGCTTTGATTTCTTCATATGTAAATGGGGATGCTAATAGATCCTGCTTTGTTGATTTATGATTTGGATTAAATGTATAAATACATTTAATGTATGTGTGTGTAAAATACTTGGAGTGATGCTCAGTATTGAGTAAGTGATAAATCCCCCTTCTTCTCCTCTACCTCCTCCTCCTCTTCCTTCTTCTCCTTCTTCTTCCGATCTCCAAACACAGAATCTCACACCTACTGGGTACTTAATAAACATGTCTGAGCTGGTTAATTAAATGATAATTTATGAGATGGAGCAAAGGAACAAAGACTGAGTTCCTACCATGTACCAGGAATACAGTGGTGATGAACAAGGCAGACAAGATCTCTGACCTCATAAGGTTTACATTTTAGCTATATTGTTTAGTCCAGAAGGTATAGGGAATTGGTCTTAGTGTTTAAGGATTCAAAGAAAGGTCTGAAATGTAAACTCCTTGGTAGCATGTATTAAAGGTTGTATTAAAATAAGCATAAATGAAAGGATAAAAATTTGGCTCTATGTAACAGAGGCCCCAATATAGCTGTTGCATAAAGAAAATAGAAAATTATTTCTCATGTAACTGTCCAAAGACAGTTAATCTTAATCTCCACAAGATTGTCCAAGGACTTGGGTTCTCTGCCTTACAGACCCACTATTGCTAGTGTGTTCTCTGTCTGCAAGGTCCCAGGTAGCTCCTCATGACATCCGCATTCCAAGCAATGGGTGGGAGGAAGGAAGAAGAACATATCCCTTCCATTAAGGGAGACATGGGTATGAAATTTTGTTCTTTGCTTCTGTGCAACCCATTAGGTAGAACTTCACATAGCTGCCCCATCTACGAGAGGGCAAAGGACGGGTCTTGAGGGACAGTTGGTAATCTTGGCCACATTCCATCCCTTTGAACATGTTTGTATTATTCATTCTCCACAGAGAATAAATACCCTCATCCCTTCCCAAGGAATACAATCCCCAAGCCTCATCCACTTACTGCATCTAGGCCAAGGTTGAGGATTCTCTGGATGACATTTGCTCTCTACATCAAGGATCCTAATGTGGCTCTTTATAAAATGGTGGTCTATAATTAACAGACAAATCATCTGACCCTGAATACCCAATATAAAAATGAAGGAGTAGGGACGGGATGACAGAAATAAAACTCCCACTGGAAAAGGGAAAATGAGAAGCACACAGCTGTCATCAATCCATGAGAATGATCACGTCATGTTGGAAAGGAACTATGCCAACTCCTGTCCCGCTGGTGATGTGAGTCCTTCAGTCAACCCATCTGGCAGCTATGGCTTTAGCTCTCTGGGAGGATTTCTTTTGTCCACTGTCTCCCATGGATGCCTCTGAAGCAGACACTGGACAGTTTACTTCCTTAGGGTCACCACAACTTCCACACTCTGCTTCTTGTCAATGTCGATTTATAGATCTAGAAGTTGGGTTGATTTGTCACAGGTTTTGGCAGGCTGGTTTTCTGGCTTCTCTGGCAATACAATTCCTTTATAATTATAAGAATGCCTTCCAGACCATTTGTTTCTGTTCAGATCCATGTGTGAGTAATCACAGTGAAGGTTCTGGTCTTGATATAGATTTTAAGACTAAGTGTTCTGGTCTTTACAAGGACCTCAGTGCCACATAGATTCCCCAAGGAAACACTTCTTTGTAGTGGAGCCTCTCTGCCACTTTTCTGCCCCATGTTGACAAGGGTGTTAAATTGTAGTCCACTCATCTGTCAAAAGAGGTTGATCCACTTAATCCTAGCCACAGGCTCAGCTCCTGGTTGTAGGGCCACAGCATTCCAAGTTATCCTTAGGTCCACAAGAATATGTTGACTCAGCCTGAGTGGGCCAAGAATAATCACTCTTTCAACTCAACTTTACAGCTAAGCCTGCTTCTTTTCACTAAGATTCCATGTAGCCACCTGAGGGTGAGAGGTCACACCTAGGGATTTAGAAAGGAGTTCTTCTGTGGTACTGTGCCCAAAACACATCTCCTCTGCCTCTGCTCAGTACCTAAGCTGCATGAACTGGGGAAATAACTGACCTGGAATAAAGACACTGCTATTTAATCTCTTGAGACTTTAAGGAAACAGCTTCACCTCTTTAGAAATAGTTTCATCTTTAAAATAGTGAGTTTGACTAGCACCTCCATGTTCCTACAATTCTTTTATTCTATAGTTTTTATAAATGTGAATATATACATATACATACAAACACATGCATATGTATTACATGTGTGTGTGTGTGTGTGTGTGTGTGTGTGTGATTTATTATCTGTGATTTCATTACAAAGTCATCCTTCTATGATTAGATATTCTTCCCTAAGGTACCATGGCTTATATGTTAAGGGACTGCCAAAATACTTTAATCATCCCTGCTTATTTCTATAAGGCATTTTGAATAGGTTATGCAAATTTAGTCAGCCTTTTATGAATTGCAGTACATTTTAACAGAATTCTCCTGGTTAATTTTACCATTAAATATCAGGGGAAATTGTAGTAAAAATGTAGTAAAAATGCCATGGCATTGGTAATCAGACATGGGTTCATTTTCAAATTCTGCCATTTAAGCTGTGTAGTCTTGAGCAAGTTATTGAGAATATATAGTTGCTCACATTAAGAATTCAAGTACATTCTGCTGCATACTCCTTCCCTGCTTCTTGATGACCTTTCAAGCAGAGTTCATAACTTTTAGATTACCTTTTATTAAAGAACAACTTAATTTCATTAATTAGGACTCAATTTTAGATTGGGAAAAGCCTTGCTAGATCTAAATTAAAATTTCAATTTTCAAATGACCTGAGATGTGGTTTGGTGATCTGCACTGGATAAGGTATCATGGTTTTTTCTTTCCCTCTTTATCTATTGTCCTTCTAGGGTTAGGGAAGAGGAGCATAGAGAAATACAAATAAAAGTACATACGTTAACCTAACTGGTCCTAATGTTGTAGTCCCTCCAGAGTGAATTCTGGTGCTGACTGGCTGGCTATCATGGGCATTCAGATGCTGGCTCTTTTATGGGACAGAGATGTACGTTCTTCATGGACTCCACAGCCACAGTTCGCATGGTTAGGGAACTTTCCAGACCACTCCTGTCACCTTCTCTTTGACCTTGGCCATATACCTCCAGTCTCCCAATGTTGACAGTCTTCCCCCAGGGCTGAGTATCTTAAGATGGTCCAAGCCCACCCACCTTTCCAGGCATCCACCCGACACATAGGAAGCTCACAGGTCCTCACCACATAAAACTGTCTTTCCTCATGCTACCAAAGCAGGCTCCTCCTTATGAATCCACCAGGGAAACGATACAGTAATTACACTACTGATATTTACCCCAAAAATACAAAAACACTAATTCAAAGGGACACATGCACCTCTATGTTTATAACAGTGTTATTTATAGTAGCCAAACTATGGAAGCAACCAAAGCGTCCATCAATAGACGAATGGATAAAGAAGAGGTGATATGTCCACACACACACACACACACACCACAGATTATTCAGCCATAAGAATGAATGAAATCTTGCTACTTGCAATGACAGATGAAGTTAGAGAGTATTATGCTAAGCAAAATAAGTCAGTCAGAGAAAGACAAATAATATATGATTTCACTCATATGTGGAATTTAAGAAACAAAACAAATGAGCAAAGGGAAAAAAGAGAGCAAGAAAGACAAACCAAGAGAACCATAACTATAGAGAACCACCAATATTACCAGAGAGGAGGGGGACTGGGGATGGGTGAAATAGGTGAAGGTGATTAAGGAGCGAGCACTGGGTGATGTATGGAATTGTTGAATCTCTATATTGTCCACCTAAAACTAACATTAACACTGTATGTTAACTATAATGGAATTAAGAAAAAAAAAAAAAAAGAATCCACTGGGGAAGAAGTAAGCATGAAACTCTCTGTTCACCAGGTTGTCAGACTTCCCAGACTCTTCTCTTCATGGTCTGATCCAGGGGCAATGCCAGAGCAACCTACAGATGCTCCAGCATAGCAAGCCTCTAGGCAAGATAAAGGTCCTAGTCTCCTTTCAGGTAGCTCACAATGTTTAAAGCCAACTACTTGTTTTAGGAAAATATCACAGCTCTACCCACTAGACTGCAAACATACTAATCCAAAAAAAAAAAAAGAAGAAGGAGAAGAAAAAGGAGAAGGAGAAGAAGGAGGAGGAGGAGGAGGAGAAGGAGAAGAATTATTAGGAGAAAGAATAGAAAAGAAAAAAGAAAACATATTAATCCTGTGAATTTTCCACATCAAAGTATTCTTGAATTTTTAGTCCTTTCTCTGCATAAGTGGTGATAGGGGTGATAGAATCAGGACCACTCAGCTATATGTCAGTAAGTCCTATAGAAATGTATCTAGGAGCTCCTCTTTAAAATATCGGGGTACTTTTCAGCTAGTGTTTCCAACTTTAGCTGAAACCTGAGATAATAAAGTCTCATTCGACATTCCTGTTACCAAAAGGAATTATGGTGATGATCATATTAGCTAACATTTAGAACTGTGTACCAGGCATTATTCTGAGCACTTTAAGTTTGCTAAATATTTAACTCTCTAACAACCACATAAGGTTCTGTCTGCATTTACAGATCCAGAAACTGAAGCACAGAAAACCTGAAGAACAGGCCTAAGTTTGCACCACTAGTAAGTGGCAGATCTGGGATTCAAAGGCAGGCAGCATAACTGTACAGTTTGGACCCTTCACCATGACATTCTCTTGATCTTTCCTGGTAAGAGATTTGGCCTTTATCCTTAGGGTGATGGGAAAGAACTAGATTTTTCCCCTTTCATCTATACAATAAAGATAAGGAAACATACTCCCTACAGTGATTTGGAAGATAATATAGATAAAGATTCTGGAACCAGCCCTGAGGAGTAGTAGGAATTTGATGACAAATGATAATAAGTATCATTAGTTTTCCCTTTCTATATGAGGTAGTTAGTACCAAGTCAGGACAGAACAATCCAAAAAAATCCAGAACCGTCATTCCTGTATAAGTAGGGGAGCTCTACTTCCCACCCCCAAATCCCCAAATCAGCTGGCAGAGATACTGAGCCCCACATATGATTCCCTTCTATAACCACCAAAGGAGGAAAAAGTACAAAATTAAAATGCATCCAGCCATGACCATATGCAATAGTTTCTTGCATATTCTTGTTTGGTTTATTCCTTTGAAGATGGAGCCAAAGAATCAGAGACAAGTTTGAGAAACTGAGACTGCGTCTGAGCTCTCTGATCCTCTTGATGAGAGGCCCGGTTGAATCTGGATGGAGCAGCAACTGGAGAAAGACCCCAAGTTTTATCTTCCCTGGCAGGCAAAGTGTCAAAATTAGTCCCAGACAAAGCACTACGTGAAAATACCAGCATGACGTAAATCCCCTTCAGGGACTGAGTTGACCATGAGCATTAGAGAATTGCAGTTTGAGGCCAGTGATACCCGCACAAACCAATGGATTTGGGTTTCTATAAAGCCAGGGTATTAGGGAGAGACCTGATTACCTGTGGCTTAGTCTGAATTAAAAGGCAAGGCAATTACACAAAAGCTCTCATTTAACTTTTAAGTGGGATTAGGCCTACACTAACCTTAGGAGTCTAGGTTGCTTAAAACAAATGGCAGTTTCTCACATGCCCTCGGAAGAACTGGGGCTTATATAATTTTTCCAGTTTATGAGGCATTGTACCCAAGACTAGCAGATAGAAAGTGCCTGGAACCAAATGTACCCTGTCTTATGGCTCAAACCAAGCGACAGGGCAACAGTAGACTCCTTTTTGTTTTTCCACTCACACAAAGGCAGCGTGGTGTCAGGGGAAACATCAGGTTGTAGTCCTGTCTCTGCTACTGGAGCCCCGCGTCTTCAGAAAAAAAGAGGATCATGAACTCCTTTTTGTCTCTCTTTCCTCATCTGTCCATGGGACCCTGGGCTCTAAAACGCTGAGTTCCTCAGTCTTCTTAGAAATGTGATTATTATGACTTCAATACAGTTGGGATATGTGACAAAGGAACAATGTAAAGGCTAAGGAGATGGAAAGACAACTGGAAAAGTAAGCATCTTTAACTTCTGATAAAGGCTTCCTTCCCCTTTGTAACTTGATACACTGCAGGGAGCTTCCTGGCTCCCAGGGGGAGTGGACTGAGGGTGTGTGCAGGGGAACTTACACAGGCAACTTAAATGTTTTCCCAGAACTCATGGAGTGTCCATGTAGCCCTGCTTGGGGGATGCTGCGGTCTCTCTCACAAATATGTATAACTTTCTTAGTGCATACACAAATATGACATTCTCAATTTCTTTGGCATCCAGAAAAATGCAAGAACTGAAGAAGGATTCAAAATCAAACCAGATTAAACTAATATTTAAGAATCAAGTAGCTTTACCTGGGAAGATACCGATTCTGGTGGGCACCTAAATGGCTTTTGGGTTGCCAGAGACATCTTACCAGGAGTGTATTAAAAAATAAAATAATGCGCTGGCTTTGCAGTATGAAAGCAGATTCCATAAACCACAATATCTCTCTGTGAGGAAATAGACTTCCTGTCTGCTATTTTTTTATGTGCCCAATTAAGTGCAGATTTTTGGCTGCGTGAGCAACATAACTGCAGCATTTTTTCCAGAAAAACCAAGAAATGAACTAAAAAACTAAACAAGAAAAAGTCCTATAAGAAGATGGTCTGATAAGTGCTGGGAGATAATATTTTTTTTTCTCATTTTATACCTGATATCTTCTAACCTGGATATGACCAACCTTGGGCAGAGCGACGACTTTAGATCACATTTCTAATGTGCTGGCAGCTCCCCATCCCAGAGGGATTTTCACTGAGTAAGGTGAGTACATTTCAAGGCCTTATATGGAAGAAAATAGCAGGGTATTGAGTCAGGATAGGTGGTTCAACGAGTTGGGTGTCTGAGAATTAAAAATCAAAGTTACCCAAGATTCTTTGATGAAAACTAGAGGCTAGATGACTTGGTTCAAAAGAAATAAAAACCTGCCTGAAATCTAATTACTGGAATAAACTTGAACTCAAATATGTTAGGACTGAAAAGTTTCATAGATATTAATTTTAGTGCTGAGTTACACACACCTGGGCACGTCGTGGCTTGGGCCAAAGGCAAGAATGCTAGAATCCTGTGAGAAAGGCTGTGTGTATCAGCACCAGTGATGGAACCCAGCTTGCTGATATTCTTTCTGCCACCTCAGAGGGAGCCAAAAAGTTTTAAGTAAGCTTACGTCTACTCCTTAAATCTGGACAGAAGTTCGAGTGGTCTCAAGGAGGTCAAGCTTTTTCTATAGGTAGTCACCGAGGAAAGTACCTCCCGCTAGGGTTGAAATCGGCACCAGTCCTGAAGACATAAGAGAGTTTGGCAGCACCTGTGTGAACCTTTCTTTGTTCACTTTGTAGAAGTAAAGGGCAACAGCAATGCTTTTAGGGAGAAGCCCAAACCGCCTGGAAATATCTTTGCTCTTGGATGAGGGCTCCCATGTCCTCCCCAAAGCACCTCTCCTCCAGGTAAACAAATTTGGTATTTTTGGAGCTTTGGCCTTCTTTGCTCTGGGTTCCACATTTCTGAATTTGCCTTAGTATCAAGACACAGGATATTATAAAGGTTGAATTGGCTCAGTCTTTCTGCTCTGGGTAAAAAGTAGGCAAGGGTTTCCTCTATGCCTCTCTGGATCTACTCTGCAGCCTGGTTTTAACTCACCCAAATACCTCTAAACTTGATTGTTCACTTGGGCATACTGCTTAATCTTCTACCTTTAATTTTCTTCATCCATTAAGTGTGTTTGGAAATACATGCTGTACCTACTTTACACTGATGCGATGATGACAAAACAGATAATATAGCCAAAAATGATTTAAGTGCCTCCAGAAAAAAAAAGTTATGAGCCCTTACATGTGTAACATTCAGCCTCCCAGTAAATCCAAACCACAACTGTTGTTTTCAAAATAAAGATTATAAATAGGGAAGCAAAATAAAAACATGTGCTTCAGTGTAGACTGGTATGTGAATTCAATGCATTTGTAGGTTCATTTGTTGACTTATAAGAAGGGGAAAAAAGAAGCCTAGAACACATGTTGTGGTGTCAATAGATAGGTTTGTAATTAATGGGGTGTGGCAGTTCTGATAATGTCACTGCATGTTTATATGTCTATGTGATTTGCTCTTCTTCTGGTCATGTAAGGGTCCAGGATCAGCCCAGGTCTGAGTCCGAGTTTGAAATGTAAATGTTCTCGAACATGAAATAAGCTTGTTAAACTTCGAATCACACCCTCTCAGGAGTCTGCATGCTTTGTGAACCACTACATAGCTGTTCAAAAAGTGCCTTCCTAATGAGGCCAATTCTGACTAATGCATATTCCAAGAATAATACTTGACCAAAATTGAATGCAATTCTCTTGTACTTATTATAATTTTCTATGACACAGAGCAGAGGCTAAATTCGGTGAAAGTATTGTTTTTCTTCTAAACTTGGGTCTGCCAAAATTTGTTTTTATTTCTACCCTCACCCCCAAATCCTATCCCCCTACTCCCCTACCCCATCATCCCTTTTGGAATGATGTAGTGATCCTAGCCAACTGGGAAACTTGCTGGCATTTGTGGAGTGCCCGTTTTCACCACTTTCCTTCACCCCTTCAATAGATTTTTGGTATGGAATGGAAATATTCCCAAATGGAAGAATCATTAACAGCAGCAATGTCAAAAGCAGCCTTGAAATGAGGCATCTGATATCCCATATGTATAGCGTACTTATCACACAGACAATGTAAAAGCTATTTGAGGTCTGTAACTTCCTTTTCTACACAGAAGGAAATGTGGCAGTGAATCAAATTGATACAAGAATTTTAAATATGTGTGGTCACCCAAAGTTAGAGAAGATTATAAATTCAGCATTAGAAACCAAAAAAAAAAAAAAAAATAAGCCACAGGTAGTATTCTCATATTATATTTGTTTGAGCTGTCAGGACAAAATACTAGAGAGAAATATTTTTATGACATGGAAACCAAGATCTGCTTTCCAAAATTATTTTCCACTAACTTAAAGCTATGTATCATTGTGTAAACCTAAAGACTCTGACCCTTACAGAATTAAATATTTATCTTATAACTGGTGAAAGGATACCCATGTTAACTAGGCATGTATGCATGGTAGTGGTGGGCTCTAGACCCTGTGGTAATGGTCTGGGAAGCAAGACTCACCTTCTAATCTCCAGGATCACACTGTTTTGCCACAAACTTATAACTGATTCAGGATGGATGCCAAAATCCCTCATTTCCTCAGGTACAGAAGGAGAAAGGAATCTGTAACAAGGCAGGCTACTCTCAATAACTTTAGTAAGAGTGTTTTATCTTTTCCTTTGTTTACTCTTAAGAGGATAGTAAAGATGGGGTGCCTGGTGGCTCAGTGGGTTAAGCGGCTGCCTTTGGCTCAGGTCATGATCCCAGTGTCCTGGGATCGGGTCCCGCATCAGGTTCCTTGCTCGGCAGGGAGCCTGCTTCTCCCTCTGCCTCTGCCTGTGCTCCCTCTCTCTCTGACAAATAGATAAGTTAAAAAAAAATTAAAAAAAAAAAGAGGATAGTAAAGATGCCAAATCTCTTTTCTGAATTAAAAAGGGTGTGAGGTTCTAGGGAAGGGTGATGCTTTCAGTGGGATGGCCCATATGTCTTCTGAGGTCTTAAGTAGGTTTACTTTGATTTACCCTGAGAACAAGGCCTACCTTCTAGACTCCAAAGACACAGTACACCTCACTCTCTGTGTGTGCTGTGTTTGCTTGTTTTAAGATATGAGAATGGATAATAGAGTTCAGTGGAACCAGTGATATGGGGATTCAGTCGGTTTAGATGTTTTTCAATCCAAAGCTCCCTGCATGCTTTCCCCATGATCCTTAATCACGTCTCCAAAAGGTCTCCTGAAGCAAATCTTTAAATTTGAAAAACATTCCTATGAAGTTATGTAGACATTGCCAGATGCTCAACCTATTATTACTGTCGGACTTCTCTTCCCAGACATGGAGAATAAAGCGGGTGTCTACTCTTTCCTCTTCAGCTTCATCTTCCCTTTATAGGGCTTATTGATGCGAGTACCAGAGCACAAATGTCTGCTGACATTGTCCCCGCTCCTGCACGTGCCCACAGGAGAAGCATTAAAGAGCCAGTAAAAATGCGCCGTGTGTTTGCCATGACCGCTCACCCACACAACTTGTCTTGATGCCTTGGGAAGGCTCTCTGGTCCACTCAGGACTTAGGGAACATGTAGTACAACATGCCATTCAGGGCTGGGCCACACAGGACATGAGAGCGGAATATTTAGAGATAATTCAAACCTGGAGACTATTGTTGGCAGTACTATTAGCATTGGTACTTATGGTCCACAGATATTTATCAACAAGGGGAGACTGATGACTGCTCACTTTTACTCAGGGCCTAATACCTTACACAGTACTCGCTCATTATTTATTTAATCTTCACAGTTTATCTGAGATGTATAACGTTCTGTATCATTTAAATAAGAAAACTGGGCTCTGAGTAGTTCATTCAGTCAACAAAAATGTATTGAGAACTTACTGTCCGATGACATTCTAGGCACTGGAGATAAAATAGTAAGCAGAACAGACAAAATTCCTGCTCTGAGGGAATTTGCATTCTAGTTTGTGGGCAGAAAAGAGACAGACAATAAATGAATACCCAGGTGAAATATAAAGCATGTCAGGTGGAGATAAATGCTGTGGAGAAAAAATTAGGGTGGAGAACAATAGTTAGAGTATACCAATAGGCAAGAGGGCAGGGTTTCTATTTTACAGTCGGGGCAGTCTGAAAATACCTTGTTGAGAAGGTGATATTTGAGCAGATAGCTGCAAGAAGTACAAGAGCTAGTCAGATGAATAGGTGACAGGGGCACTACTGGCAGAGGAAGGAGCAAGGGCAAAGGCCCTAAGGAAGGAGCATACTTACCTTGAGTGAAGAAATGCTAAAAGACATTCATGGCTTATGTGGAATGAACAAGCCTGGGAGTAGTGGAACATGACTTTAAAAATGTAGCAAAGAATCCCATCAATGTGGAGACTTGGCTTTTATTTTGAATGAGAGGACAAACCCAGGTGTTATTCAAAATGCTTAACAGTAGATACAACATAGACAGCAACCCATCAGCATGGATGTCCGGTCAGAGCAAGGAAGTGGCATGGAGGGCCCCCTGAAGTGCCAAGCTTTATCCCTTGAGTTGGTGTGCTGTGGGGAGATCATGAACTGAAGGGGAACATCAGGGAAAGGGGACTTTGGGGAAAGACTATCTATCAATAGAGATGGAAGGATTTCAGTATTTTAACAACTGACCCCTAGTTCCAGTATGAGTCAGGTGGAGATCAGCCTTAATAGGAAATCATTTCTGTGTCTGAGTGGAGGAATGACATCATCAGACTCACTTTTTTAAGGATTCTCTCTTTTTCAAATAGACCCTAGAGAGTCAAGGGTAGAATAGGGAGACCGGTTATGTGGCCATTGCAGTAATTAGGTAAGAGAGGATGGTGTCTTAGACAATGGTGGCAGTAGAGAAAGTGGTCTAAGGTATCAAACTGGGAATATATCTTTAAGGAAGAGCCAAGAGGACTTGCTGGTATATTAGATCTGAGGTGAGAAAGAAAGTGTCAAGCATGACAGAAGAAATGAACAGATCTGGGTTGCTGTTGACTGGGATAAGAAGAACTGGAGGTAGGGCAGGATTGGGAAAAAGATCAACAACTTGATTGCAAACACAGGGAGTTTGAAATAAGTTAAGTTTATTGAGCACCCCCCGTGCACCAGCACAACAGCTCTGTGAGTTAAGTACTATGTTATTAACTTTGTTTTTCAGCTGGGACAGCTTTGGCTCAGAGGGTTGAGGTGACCTACCCCTAGTCACACAGCAGGTGAAGAGGCCAAACCTGGTTTTTCAATTCTGAGTTGTATGCTTTTCTTAAGACACCATGGCTCAGAGTCAAATGGGGCTACCAAAGTAGATCACTGATGAGAATCTACTTCTCTGTGACTCTGAGGCAAAAAGTTCAATAAAAACTTTCCAACTCTAAGATTTAGAGAATCTGTTGTAAAAGAGGAGAAAAGTTTAATCTTAAATTCACTTGAAAAACCAAAAGTTTTTTTCCTTAAAAAATAAAACAAAACTGAGGTGAGCCTAAGGCCAGCATGCTGATTGCATCAGAGAGACAAAGATGAAAAGAGGAGAGAGGAAAACGGGCATGAGCCCTAAATCAGCACGTTAAAGGGGCTGGCCTGTGAGGCTTGTATTATCAGACATTAGTCAGAGAGGGACGTTCTTTTGCTGGCGTAGAAGAAATCTGAAATAACACATTAATTTTAGGTCCTTTGATATTTTTTCCTGGAGATGTTTTGTTTTGATACATCCAACAACAGCCAAAGAGAAAGCCTCAGAATACAGACATAATAAAAACAGTTGATGAACCAGAGTCACTAAGCCTAAGTTCCACAGTCTTTGTCTTGCTCAGCCCAAATCTGCAGCTTACTAGGAAGCTACAAGGCATCCTGGAGAATTTAAAGAGCAAGACTAAATGTTTTAAAGGTCTAGTGTCAGGACTTCTTCCTTTCAATTAATGGCTTGAGACCTGATAAAACTCAGATGTTTCTTAGAAGAGTACTGGTTTACAATTAACCAGATCACTCAGCATATTAGAGGGTTTTCATCAACACAAAAACCCAATGGCACAGCATGGGAAGTTCTTTCACTGTTTGCTGGAGGGCTGGCATCCAGTGGTTTAGAAAGGAAGGTACCATCATTTGGGTAAAGAAATGAAGAAGGAAACTGGATTGTGTACTCACCCATTCAACCAGAACTTGTCCAAAGCAAGTAATGTAACTATAAAAACCGAGATGGTATAAGGTAAATAGAGTCTTCATCTTTTATAATGCAGAGTCAAAGATATATAAAACTGATATATCAATATGAAGGCAATCACCTGAAGAAATACAACCAGGAATTGTTTGGTGGTCTGGGGAAGGGAATGAGAAAGGGACTAAGGAAGTAGGGATAAACACCCTGTATTTCATACTCTTCTTTACTGCTTGCCTTTAAAAAGATGCATGGATATATATTTCATTTAAAAATTTTCAATTGGGCTAAACGTCCAACTCTTGATTTTGGCTCAGGTCCTAATCTCAGGGTTGTGAGATTGAGCCCAGCATGGGGTTCCACACTCAGCATGGAGTCTGCTGGAAATTCTCTCTCTCCCCTCCTTTGCCCTTGCACCCACTCCCTCACTCTTCTCTCTCTCTCTCTCAAATAAATAAATCTTTAAAAAAATTTTAATTGAATAAATATATTAAATTTTATTTATATGAACAAACATCTGGGGATAGATGGTGAATAAAATATACATATTCCCTCCTGTCATGGAGACTTTTGATTGAATACCCCAAAGCAGAGAAAGAGTAAGAAATCTGAGGCACAATAAAGGAAAAACTGAAGTAGAATTTTATTTTCCCTTTTGGAGGGAAACTTACATCTTTTTTTCTGCTAGTGCCTCAGTCTTCTGCCTTGGATTAAAGTATAATGAAGGAAGGACATAGTATATTCCCAACTGGTAGACATTTAGCTATAGAAGGCAAGCTCTGGCTCTCCCATATTTCCTACACATTCCTCCCATATTCTTTCTTGTCTCCAAAAAACTTCAGAGTTCCTTTCCTCAGTAGGAAGTTAACCACCCACAGAAGTCGGTTCTTTCTCACATTTCCCTTTGATTCTAGAACTCTAACACGGCTCTAGTACTTGCTTACCAGACTCCCCAACTGAATCATAAGGAAGATGCTTCCAAAAATAAATTGCTAGAAGCAAAAGAGTTAATAAACTTAAATATGCTAAAGGTGACTCATTCACAGAACTTCAGACTTCAAACATGGAATCATTAAAACTATTAGTGTTTCTCTGAGTTCTGTCCTACAAAAAATGGGGAAGGCAGGCTATCTTTGTTTTAGTAGCTTGGATAACTCTTTCCTCATATAATTGGTTTCAGTTTATCAAGACTTTTTTCTCTGAGGCTACATGAAGGATTCCTGATTTGGCTAGTAAGAAAAACCTTTTCAATATAGTGGCCCACAGTCATTACAAACCCAGGATAATCATCCTGATTTTGCAATTAGAACTCAGGCTTTTTGCTGATAATAACACCAGTTTACATTTGCACTCAAGCATTCATGCTCTGCATTCAACAAAATTTAATTTGTGCCTATCGTGTGCCAAAAGTATAATAGGCATAAGGATTGAGAATGAAATAACAACTCCATGTTCTTAGGAAGTACATAGTTTAGCTTACATCAAAATAAACTTTAGAACACTTGCTGTGATGAGCACCAAGTGTTGTATGGAAGATAAAAAAATAAACTTTAGTAAATGTTTAATAAAGTTGTAATGGGGATAATATTACTTCCTCTTTCCTCATATGTAAGCCCATCTACATTGTTCCCAACAGCCTTTACAGATTAGGGAGAGGAGAAGGATGAGATGCCATCTAGAGATGGATATGCTATAGGAAAAGGCCCTTTATAATGGAGGAAAATAAAGGAGAAATCTATCCAGCTTGAAGGATTGTGAGAAGTAATGAGTAAGGTAAGAGTTCAGACTCACAGAATTGCATATCATCCCTATCTCCCACTTTGAAAAAGGAGCTTGGTTTGGGTGGAATATATTGAAATATGAATACAGGTATAAGAATATTAGGGATAAATGTAGCCTGGGAATATTGTACACTTCTAGGAGAAGCCAACTTTCAGCCTAAAGAAGAACTCTGGAATACTGCCATCGACTTACTACTGTAATTCTTCTTCCTGGCCTTCCCCAAAGGAACCACAGCCACTTATCCTGGTGACTGTAGACTGAAGAAGGGAAAATAATCACTTTTTAAAGAAATTACTTGACATTGACTCTAAACTGACATTAACTCTTTAGAGGCAAAGACACTGGCTCACCAGTTAAAGTAGGGGTTAATAGAGATCAGGTAATCCATGTAATTTTACCCCAGGTTTGTCTCACAATGGGCCAGTGGGTCTCCAAAACTACTTCACAGTTTTTTTCAAGATTTCAGAAGGTATAGTTGAAATATATAACCTCAGCAACTGGTAGAAGCCCGCATATTTGTTCTCTGACCTATGGAGTGGAGGTTATTATGGTAAGAAAAGCCAGGTGGAAACCCCTAGAACTTTTCCCATGCCCACCAAAATATTAACTGATAGCAACACCACATGCCTAGAAGGACTGTAGAGATTTGTGCCATCACCAAGGACTTGAATGATATGTAAGTGGTGATTCCTAACACATTGCTATTCAAATAACTTTTTTTTAAAGATTTCATTTATTTATTTGTCAGATAGAGAGAGCACAAGCAGGCAAAGTGGCAGGCAGAGGCAGAGAGAGGAGGCTCCCCACTGAGCAAGGAGCCCAATGTGGGACTCGATCCCAGGACCCTGGGATCATGACCTGAGCCGAAGGCAGCGGCTTAACTGACTGAGCCACCCAGGCATCCCTCAAATAACTTCTTAAGGGGCATGTGGGTGGCTCAGTTGTTACGTGTCTGCCTTCAGCTCAGGTTATGATCCCGGGGTCCTGCGATTAAGCCCCGCATGGAGCTCCCTGCTCAGCAGGAAGTCTGCTTCTTCCTCTCCCACTCTCCCTGCCTGTGTTCCTTCTCTCGCTGTATCTCTCTCTCTGTAAAATAAATAAAATCTTTAAAAAAATAATAACTTCTTAAGCCTGTATGTAAGACAGATGTATTCTGAAAAATGACAGTGCATGATCATAAACTTAATCAAGTGGTGACTCAAACTGCACTTGCTGTTATAGATGTAATCTCCTTACTGGAACAATACAACACGTTCTCTGGTACACAGTTATTAAGCTGGTGAACTTTTATTTGGTTGGCTTTTGTACTACTTTTCTTGAGCTTGTTCGTAAAGACCACCAGAAGCTTCTTGCTTTTAACTTGAAGGTTCAGCTTGAAGAATCACCAATATACATTCAATATTCTACAACTGCTCAGGGCTGTATTAATTCTCTACTCTCAATCATAATTTAGTCCACAGGACTTTGGTCATCTCTTCATTCTACATAACACTTTCCCAATATATTGAAGATATGCTGATTGAATGTGGTGAGTAAAAAGCAAAAGAAGGTCATCTCTTCATCCTACAGAGCACTTTCCCAATATATTGAAGATATGATGATTGAATGTGGTGAGTAAAAAGTAAAAGAAGACACATAAGTGTGCAATCAATTCCACAAATACTCGGGAGCTCATCTAAAAGTCACTGGTGTAAGAGTTACACTTCTGCCACCACAAATAATCATAAAACTGGATACAACACATGAAATAACACTGATCAAACATTAAGAGAAAAGACAACAAACACTGTGATCTCTGAGAGAGGGGAACAACAAGATAAGGTCTGGGATCACCCTAGATTTCTGCCTGGAAGCACTTACCAGCCTATAGCACTAAAGACATAAATCTGAGTTTGAGGAGGATAAGGGAGTAGAAATTTGTGGGACTGAATACCAGAAGGAAGGAAACTATGTAGAGAGAGAGAACTCTAGAAACCTGACCGCAGGTCCCCTTGAGTCTTTTGTTGATTAATAGACTGTATACGTACAGAGTGAATCTTCATGATGCCAGGCAAAGATAAACTAGTAGAGAGTGACAGGATGAACAATCCCCAGTGCTCACACAGGGTAGGGAGCTATTTAGGTTCTGATCAATCAGAAAAGAGAGACCTCCCTGAACACTGGGGACAATCAATAGAGATTCCAAAAGAGTCATGTGTTAGTAGTAGGATTAAACTAGCTCCTGAGTAATGGCTATTCTAGGCCTATCCTAAAAAAGGCTGGAAAAAAAAACCCTTAAAAAGGATTAAACTATTCCACAACTAAATATCTGCTTACTAGAACAAAGCTCAATAATGTTTCAAGAAGAAAATCAGAACCCAGCACTCAAAAACAAGAACATTCACAATGCATGACATTCAATCAAGAAACAGGAAAACAAGACTTAACTCCAGGAAAAAAGCCAGTCAACAGAAACAGAGTCAGAAATGTTAGAGCTGATAGAGTTAGCAAACAATTACTTGAAAACATCTATTATAATATGAAAGAAAAAGTGGAAAATATACCTTAAAGAGAACTTCTAAAAGGGTAAATAAAATGTAATATCTAAAGGAAAATTTCACTGCTTCAACTGTGCTCTCCAAAAAGATATGTTGAAGTCCTAACTTCCAATACCTCAGAATGCTATTTTATTTGGAAATTGTATCATTGCACATGTAATTAGTTAAGATGAGATCATACTGGAATAAAATGATGCTTAATCCAATATGACTGGTATTCTTACAAGAAGAGACAAGAGATACATAGGAAGATGGCCATGTGCCAGTAGAGGCAGAAATTGGAGCAATGTTGGAATGCCTGGGTGGCTCAGTCAGTTAAGCATCTGTCTTTAGCTCATGTCATGATCCCAGGACCCTGAGATCAAGTCCCACATTGGGCTCTCTGCTCAGCAGGGAGTCTGTTCCTCCCTTTCCCTCTTCTATTGCTCTCTCTCTCTCTCTCTCTAATAAATAAATAAAATCTTTAAAAGAGAGGGAGAGAGATAGAGATTGGAGCAATGCTTCTATGAGAAAAAGAATGTCAAGGATTGTCACCAAACACCAGGAGCCAGAAAAGATGACAGAAGTTTCTTCCTAACAGGTTTCATTGACAACTCGACTTCAGATTTCTGGCCTCCAGAACTATGAAAACAATAGATTTCTATTGTTTTTAATCACCCATTTTGTGGTTATTTGTTATGGCAGCCATAGGAAACTAATACAGCTAGATTATTAGAATTTTAACTGTATAATGATAATTATAATTATATCAGATTATTAACTGGAGAATGGAAACTATCAAACCAAAGCACAGTGGAGAGAAAAGGCTTAAAAATTAATAAAACCTTGGTAAGTGAGACAGTATCATAAGATTGAACATGTATTTAAGCCCCAGGGAGAGAAGAGACGATGGGGCAGAAAAAATATTTGAAGAAATAATGGACATTTTCCAAATATACTGTGAACTATAAAACTACATATCCAAGAAGCTGAACAAACCCAAACAAGATAAGCACAAAGAAAATCATACCAAAACATACCATAATCAAATTGGTGAAAAGAAGTGATAAAGAGGAAAATGTTAAAAGCAGCCACATGGGGGGAAAGATATAGTACACATAGAGGAGCAGAGATAATGTGTGCTAACTTCTCACTTTAAGAAATGCAAAAATAAAGTTTTTCCAAAAACTTGAGAGAATTTGTCACCAGAAGATTTATATCATAAGAAATATTAAAAGTGGTTCTTTAGGCTAACAGAAAATAAAATTATATGAAAAATCAGATTTACGTATAGGAGAAAAAGAAAAGCAAAATTATAAATATATGAGTTAATATAAAAGATATTTTCTCATTTTTCATTTCTTAGAAATTGAAAAGTTGAAGTAAAAATAATAGCAAAGTACTGGGGGATTATAATAAACATAGAAGTAAAAGATATGATAGCAATAACCAAAAATGGGGGAAATGGAACTATACTCTTTTAAGGTTCCTAAATTACACATGAAGAGGTATAATACTCTTTAAAGGCAGATTGTGATAAGTTAGAGATGAATATTTTGCACAATCACAAAATCATACTCTTAATTATGTTAAATGTAAATGTACTAAAATTA